>JADLZK010008098.1:0-19526 GCA_015847255.1 Hyparrhenia diplandra | reverse complement strand
CTCCTTTAATCCTGAGGAGCCGGATGAACAGTGCTTTTCTCTCACAAAAGCACTGTTGAACTACAGTGCTCTATCGCTGGCCGTCCGATCGAGCCCCGAAAACGATCGCCGCCGTCCGTCCCCCACCAACGGAGGCTTTCTCGAGCCTTCTCCAGCCCTCTGCAAAAAAAATCCCCACCCCTCGCGTCATCCGTGGACGCCGCCCCCACCCAGCATCTCCTCGCCCGCGGCCAAGTTCTACGCTGGCCACCGCGCCGCCTGGATGGAGGCCGAGCGCCGCCTGGATAGCCCAAGCCAACACAGTCGCGGACAAGGCCGCCTCCCTCCGCGCGCGCCTCGCCGACGCCGACGCCGAGACCGACGCCGCCGTGCCGCGTGCCCGCGCCGAGCGACCCGAGCGCGAGGCCGCCGAGCGGGATGAGCTGCTCACCGCGCTCCTCGCCGCCACCGACGGCCCCGGCGCGGCCGCAGCCTGCACGCGGACCCAGCCAGGCGCGGCACGGCCGCCGCGGCCCTCTGCACGGCCGGCGGGGCCCTCTGCGTAGCTGGCGCGGGCGCCACGGCCTTCCTCGCGACCGGCTCAGGTGCGCAGCCGGCCGGCGCCACTCGGCGTAGGCACGCGGCCCCGGCCGCCGTAGCTGCAGCACTGGCGCACGGGCGCCCCAGGCCCCGCCGCCGTCGCTCCAGCCACCAACGCAGCCCCTGGCATGACGCGGCCCGGTGAGGCGCGGCCTCCGGCGCGTAGCCTGCGGCGCGCGGCCGGCCGGCCCTGACCAGCTCGGCCCCATGCCATGCTCGCCCCTCCATCGCTGCCCATGCCGCCTAGCCAAGCCACCGCTCCACGCTCGCCGAACGCATGCAGCGCGCTCTGCCTCCGCCAACTCGCGATTGAAGCCCGCCGCTGTACACTGACGCACCGCCGCCGACCACCTTCCTCCATTCAGCTCTCCTTCCCATCTATTTTTTCCCCTCGCTCTCTCTGTTTCGATGAACGGAGACGATGGGCAAGCACCCGTGAACGAGCAGCAGCACCTGTGCAGCTGGGCCTTATCCTTTTCAGTGCGGGCCCACCTGCCATTGACTCACCCCCCTTCCTCCTCTTAAACCCATGGACCTGGTGCTCTGGAATACAGAGAGAAAAAAGAGAACCCCTAGATCGGTGCATAGCAGATGGGCCCAGTCCACGGTACAGTGCGCTCATATCCTGGACCACGCGTTAGTTAACAAAAATTGCTGTACCCGCGAGATGCGTACACGGAGATGTAAAAGTCTATTTACTGCAGACACCACACAAATAATTCCACCTTCTAAAACCACGCTCTATATTTTTATATTATCAATATCCCATTATTGGGCGCTAATGTTCGCAGACTCATAAAAAAATTATAAAATTACAATTTAGTTGGCAAAGTCATATTCATACTAAATAATATATTTCTTTTGCTTGCCCTATATTTGTTTAAAAGCCAGAAACCTCATACTCAAGTATCTACCCGCTTTTTATACAGGCAACAAAGCTAAATGTCACAAGGCTGCAGGGCAGCACGCGAGGGTGCAGACGCGCGCGGGCGCCTCAGGCCCCGCCCCTGTCGCCCGGGTGCGGGCACGCTGCTTCGCGAGCAAGGCTTCGGCGCGCGAGTGCGCTGCCAACCGGCGGAGTCTCCCGGCACGGGCGTGCATCTCGCCTGACTTGGCGTGATGGCTGCTGCCTCTTCCCCTTTCTCTCTCTGTCCTGACCGTGGCTGTGAAAAAGATAAGGATGGGAGAGAGAGTGCATGTTCTGCAGTATGAGAGAATGGAGCAGGGCACCATGTGCTTGCTACTCGAATACGGTGCAGTACGAGATGGGGACGAATCAAGGCCATCCCCATCCGCGGGCCCCACTTGCAATTGGCTCATTTCCTTTCCCATTTGTACCATGGACACGGTCCAGTAGAATGAAGGGAGAAAAGGGCGTTAGCCCTAGATCGGCTCACGGAGCCATGGACCACGCCCACAGCGCACTCCCAGCCAGCTCGCCTGACTGCTGCACCCTGCGCGTCAGCCCATTGGTAAATGCTACGTGCACCCGAGATGCGTACACGGAGGATTGATACAACATTTCCTATCCATAGAAAAATTCCAAGAAAAAAAAAAATAAACAAACTAGGTACAACCACCCCCTATCCATGCATTTGCATATCATTTTCATCATTCCAAATTCCAGAATAAATTATCAAGTTTATATTCTACGTATTAATTCATATTACATCTTTGAAAATTTATATCTCCACCAGGAGCATGAATTTGTCAAATCTCACTTAAGTGCAATACATATATAAACCACTAATGTAGACACATATTAATTTTCCTTAACAACTAACCCGCGAAGTGCGGGGCCTCTACTTACTAGTTTTTTTATGCACGAGAAGGACTCTAACAAGAGTTTATAGCCATTCGAATTTTCAAAATTCAATACACCATTGGACCTTTAGCTATATTTTCTAGCCACTTCTGTTCAAAATATTTTTTTTTATTTGAATGTAAACTTCAGTTCAAAAATCTCATACTCATTACCTAAACAGTTCAGTACACGATGGTCTCATGGTTTGCTGCTGACCTATTTTCCCCCTGGTTCTCGTATGCTGGCGAGTGGCGTGGGCCGGCAGCCCAAGCGTGTCTTGACTCTCGCGTACTTTCAAAGCCCAAAAATGGGTAGTACCGTACCACCCAAAGCCCAATGGGTCAAAACACAAGCAAAAGCAAAGCCTTGAGCGCTCCGTTGTGCTCCGCGAGAAAATCGAGGGAGCCGAGGAGGCGACCGGCTCGGTGCTGACCAACGGAAGTCCAACCGGAGCCACCAAAGGGAAGGAAAGGAGGAATGGAAGCCGCCGGCGCAGCCTCGCCGCCCACGGAGCCGCCACCGCCGACTCACCCGGCGGTGGCGCCGCTGGCCTTCCTGCTGGGGAAGTGGCGCGGGGAAGGCGAGGGCAGCTTCCCCCACCATCTCCTCCTTCCGGTACGGCGAGGAGCTCCTCTTCTCGCATCATCCCTCCAAGGTATGGCTCTCGCCTAACTACCTGCGTGAAAATCTTCCCTTTGGCTGCCCAATTCTTGGAGCTTTTTCTTTGGCTTATGGATCGGTGGTGGGTGGCTGCTGCAGCCGGTGATCTCGTACACGCAGAAGACGTGGAAGGCGGCGTCTGGCGAGCCGATGCACGCCGAGAGCGGGTACTGGCGGCCCCGCCCTGACGGCTCCGTCGACGTGGTCATCGCGCAGAGCACTGGCCTCGCCGAGGTCCAGGTGAGCTCCTCGGGCAGTTGGCCTCTTCTCTTCAAGCATAGCTGGGGTGTGCATTTTTGTGGCTGCTGCTTCCACATGTGCCATCGCCTGTTGTATACCTAGTGAACGACTGCACATTCCGCTGCTTGCACCGGTATACAAAGAATGATTTATGCTGATTTGGCTAGAGATGCAGGACACCAGCATCTTTAGTTGCTGCACTGAAACAAACCAGCATTCCATTCGAGAAGCTGTATTCTGTTCCTGTATTAGTAGTAGGAGATTTGTTATTGATGTAAACGAGTATGAATAGAATTGTGCTAAATTAGGGAACTGATGTTTTGTACTTCTGTGGATGTGAAATGATCTACTGCTACCAGATAACAGAATAGGTGAGTGAATGGAAGTGTGGAACAACACATCCTCAGACAGTCTATAGGAACAACTGATACATGAGTGCAAAATAGCTACAGGGTACAGCTAACAGTCATCCTTATGCCTCTTGAAACTGTCAATGCTTTATAGTAGTTCTCATTTGAATTTAAATGTGATGTGCCTTGGGCTAAAAGGTAGTACTTGCTAGCTGAGAGATATGCTACTTTTATGGAACTTGTATGCTAATGCTATTCATATTCTTTAAGTAACTTGTTTTTTTATTTATGGAGCCACTTTTTTCGCTTCTATGAAATTTCAGAAGGGTTCGTGTGATGCTGAAAAAGAAAACAGTGACACTCCAAAGTGAACTAGTAGGAAATGCATCAAAGGTACTGCTCACTGGGTGACTATTGTTCTGTTTTGCCCTCATTTTCTTTTACAGTATCAAGTCATTCATTACCTAGAGAAGATAGACCATGATATCAAATATTGGAAGCTTCTATACTCTAGCCAGTATTAAAAAACTCTCTAAAAAAAAGCAGTATCATGAAATTATATCAAGAAGTCCATATTGTTATTGTTATTGTTATTGTTATTGTTATTGTTATTGTTATTGTTATTGTTATTGTTATTGTTATTGTTATTGTTATTGTTATTGTTATTGTTATTGTTATTGTTATTGTCATTGTCATACACCCTTTGTGTCCAAGAATCATGCTACTATAGGTTGGCTGATGGCCCATCCCCAAAGTTTCAGTCAGGATTCCTATTCTTCTGAATTGGCCCTTTTAGCTTTGCATTTTGATTGCAATATCGTCTTCACATATTATCATTTGCTAGATCAGATGCCAGTAGTTTAGATGCAGATAGGATCTATCTGATGACCTTTAAACCCACGGGATAAAAGGAGTCAAGCAATTGTCTTTTTTCGCTAATAAATACTGCTGAACTTGCCAGGTGAAGCAGATCACGAGAACTTTTCAAGTGGCAGATGGGGAGCTCTCGTACGTCGTTCAGATGGCAACAATCACAACTAGCCTACAGCCACATCTCAAGGCCCTTCTTAAGAGGATCTGAAGATGACTGGCGATCTCTTATGGCGACGTCGCTGCGGCTAACTGAGGGGGCACCTGTACTACAGAGCAGGCATAAACTTTCGGTCATACTAGTTAGTGAATTTGCAAGTTCAATAATCATTTTCAAAAACAAAAGTTCGGCTCTTAGGAACAACCATATATGTAATGTAAACAAAAATTCAGCCCATACTCCACATCTCGATATTTTTCAGATTGTTTGACTTATATTTATTCCTCCTTAACATGCATAGTGAGAACACAAATCACTATGTTTCTCAATATTATTACATGCATAGAGAAAACACGAGAAGAGCGTCAATACAAGCTCGTGTTTGTTTGTGGCAGCATCACGGGACGTTACTATAGATCCAAAAAATGAGCCTTTCCATTATTTCAGATCGATACTAATGTTCAAGACAGCAGAGAGCAGAGGAGTTGAATCAGGTCACGTTTCAGAGTCTTGAGGTTAGAAGTTCCAACAGCGAGTGCATTTTTAGGTTAAAAGTTCAAACAGCCATTTCTCTTCATAGCAAACTAGTGAGAGCACAGCAAAGTCAGTAATAGGACAAAACAAACACTGTTTTTACATGTGTTTTACAAACAAATTGATCAAAACAAGCAGAATTGACAACAGATACATTCTTTTAATCTACAGTTCTCTGGCAGTTCAGGTGAGCAGAAGTCATCAAGCTAGACTGGGGAGTACATTGTTCAAAATTTCAACAGCAGCTATACAAATGCATAACTAAGCCAATTAACGTAAGACTTACCTTACAGAAGTACTTGGAGTGCTAAGACACCTCCATCTTCTTGATTTGCAAGGGTTAGCTTCAGAAAGTTAGCATGAATAAGAAAACAGACAACAATTTAATCCCGTACTATTTGCCAACGATTCCAGCCTTCTTGGCCGCTTTGTCTGCATAGACACAACAAGAATGGGCTATACAAAATTATGATCTTGGACTAGGATTAATTCCACAAATATATGTCGGCGCTTTAGAGGAACGATTGGGTGCCTCGGTGCGGCAATAAAGAATTTATAAGCCCGTGGTGCCCCTCCCTCAATGGCGTGGCGCCAAGATGGACCGCGGGGCCTTGGCCGTTTATCCTGGTTCGGGCCAGCGGGGCCCCTCGTCCGGCGGGGGTGTGTCTGCTTCGTGTTACCTCGGCGCTCAAAGGTGAGCTGCCGCAGGGGGTTTCTGGCGGCCGGCGGAGAGACGCGGTCTCAAGCCCCACGATCGTGGTTATGGTGGTGGTGGTGTGCGGTTTCCTCCGTGTGAACTGGAGTTGAGTCAAAAATCGAATCCCCCTCTAATGAGGCATTACTCCCCCTTTTTATAGGAGAAGGAGAGAGATAATGTTTATACGGTGGGCGCTTAGGTGGCTAATTCCCGAGGCTACACCGTTACATGCGCCGCGGGGTTGGTCGCTTGGATGTTGCTTGGACGAAGACCGCAGCGTCCGGATCCGATGGTGGACGTGCCGTCCGGCGCGGCCCCGAGGGTCCCTGAGGGCGCCCCTCACAATCCGCATGGCGGTGGGCCGGCCCCTGCAGGTCGCCGCTATGCGTGTCAAGTGCAGTGGTCTCGCCCAACGTGGCGTTTTGACGGTGCTGCGGGAAATGAACGGTGTCATCCCGGGTGCGCCCAATGTGATCCAATGTGATCCCCGGATTCACCCCATGAGAACTCGCGGACCGCTTAGCGGATCCCGGGTTTGGGCGGACCAACCCCCCGGGGCCTCGTGGGCCTCCCACGGATGGGACATCTCTATAAGCGGCACCAGCGGGCCTTAAACACGTTAGGGAAATCCGGAGCCCTAGGGGCCGGGTATAGCCGGGTTGTGCATTTCCCTCACTGTCCTGGCTCGGGTTATCCTGAGGCGACTGTCCAAAACCCTTGTGGGCCCGGCCTGGCCTACCTCTGGAGCGTAGGGTGTGTCAGCCCGTGGCTTTCGTTTGGTTTCAGCGGAGAGGAACCGTCAGCGGTGACTTTTGCCCCTAGGGTGGGCGCTTTCGCTGGATATGGGTGGCCAGGCGGTTTTACCTGGCCCGGAAGGCGAGGCGTCTGGCGCGCGCGCTGAGTGGCGCGGCTGTTACAGCCTGATGGGGCGTGGCCTTTCGTCTTCTTGTCGGCCGAGGAAAGCCGAGGTTCCGTCAAGGTGCATTAATGCACACGGCGGTTCCCAGCGGCTTGGCCGTTGGATGGCGGTTCGCTCCATCATGGGCCGTCCATTCGAGGAGTCGGTTCGATTGCCCAAGCCGGTTTGCCTTCCCTTCCCTATAAATATGGGGGTCGCCCGGCCTGAATGGTTGCTCCTTGCGCTTGCCATCGCCTTCTTGCCTTCTTTGCCGCAGCAATCGGGAGATAGAGATAGTGTGGGAGAGATTAAGGGAGAGATTCACTTGCCTCGTGCTCGTGTGATTGGGGTTGCTAGCGGTTGCCACCCTTCGCCTCCCTTTCATCCATGGCGCGTCGGTGTAGCGGTGGCGTGAGGAGGTGCTTGATGCTGAGCGTGGCGAGGTCGGCGGCGACGGAGGAGAAACTCCAACGTCTCATCGATGAAGGGCTTCTTCGTCCCGCACCGATGAAAGCGGCGAGGAGTGGATTGCTCGGGATTGGGCCGAGGAGGAGCCTAACCCTCCCGATGGCTACGTGGTGAGCTTGATGGATCTTCACCGGCGCGGCCGGCATGCCGGCCGAGCGGTTCATTCGGGCGATCCTCCACTACTATGAAATCGAGCTTCATCATCTGCCCCGAACTTCGACCTCCGAGGCCGCCATCTTCGTCACCCTTTGTGAGGGATTCCTAGGGATCGAGCGCGTGGGACCTCTGGTTGTGGTTCTTCAAGGCGGACCTTACCACCGCCTCGGTTTGCAGGGCCAACCACGGAGGGAGCTGCGCGTTGGAGGCTGGCGCTCCAAGTCCGCTTCCGGGCGGGCGAGGCCGAACCGAGATAGATGGGTACATCATCTCCAAGCTCACCTCCTCCAACAAGGGGTGGCAAGATCGGTGGTTCTACCTCCGCAACGACGCAGAACGAGCTTCCGTGTACACCGGGCGTGTCCTCAAGCATCGCCCGCAGAAGTGGAACTGGGGTCCCCTCGGAGGATCATCATCGGTTGGAGGGCCTAAAGGCGGCGGTCCTGCGGCTCGAGGAAGGGCGTGAATCTTGCTGCCGTGGTCGCCACTTTTCATCGGCGTCGGGTGTTGCCGTTGATGGCTCGCCCTTTGCTCATGTGCGATGACCCCGAGGCGCCGGTCTTGGTGCGTGTCGGATGTCGGGCCTTACGCTTTCCACCCGATGGCCTGGCCAAGAGGGTGAGGGATGCGTTGGGGTCCAACACCCCAACACGTATCCCGAGATCCCCATGCACACCACGGCCAGGGTATATCTCCTGGTAAAAAGTGCTTCTTGACTTCGGTGTCCTTGCATTGCCCCGGTGCATTGTCGCCATGGCGGTTCTCACTCTTTCTTCGGGCGGGGCGTGGATTACCGGCTCCCCTCGCCTGTGCGGCGTGGATGCCGATCGCCGGGCGGCGAACCGTGCTTTCGGAACGCTTCACAGCTGGCGGCTGGCGTTGAAGAAGGAGGAGAGGAAGAAGAAAAGCGTGGCTCGCGAAGCGTCGGGCGGCGGCGAGCGGCGGGGCGAGTCACCGACACCTCGACCACCGAAGAGGGCGAGGATCTAGGAGGACCAGTTCGTGAACTCGTCGGATGACGGCGTGGCGGCCGGATAGACCGAGCCATGGGGCTCCCGACCAAGTCGGGGCCGTTCTGAGCGAGCCTGAGCCCGGGCGTCGGGGACTCGCGGTTGCGCCGTCTGGGGGCTCTTCGGCGAGTCCCACCGGGGACCATTGGCGTCGGCCGTAGGCACCTCGTCTGGGGTGAGGCCCGAAGGAGAGTCGACACCTCTGTCGCGGTACCCCGGCGCCGCGAAGCGGTTTTGGGGGCGAGCGGCGACCCCCGTCCCGATCCGGCCCCGTCGCGTCGTGAGCGTGGTGGGGGAGGCGACGCAGCGGCGTCGAGTCGCGGCCTTGAGTGCGCAGCCATCTCGAGCCTCGTCAGCGCCGAGGGCGATCCCTCGAGCCGTGGTTTCCTTTTACGCCTTTCCGCGATCTTGATCTTCAACCGGCATATGGTTGCTTTGTCGACGACGTTCTTGGCGAGAAGCGGGGGGCCGCCTCGTTGGCTGCACGCGCCCCAAAGGCCTTGAAGGCTAAGCGTTTGGCCTCGGGCTGGGGCCCAGTGCGGTCGCCCGGCCAAGATAGTGCTGCCCTCGTCGAATCCTCTACCGTGGTGCCCAGCCTCCGGCCCAGGTAGGGGGTGGACCCGGACCGTGCCGCTGAGGCCACCCCCGAGGTGGTGTAGGCTCACGGTGGCGATGGTGGGTCGGCCATTCAGCGATGGTGGTCGATACGGAGGGCTCGGCCGTGGCCCATGACGTCGGCTCGGTGCCGGAGCAGATGGCGCCATTCGAAGGGGTCGTGACGCCGCCGCCCCATCCCGGGGTCGGGCCCCTTTGTCAGGAGTTCTCGCAAGAGGAGCTCTTCATGGCGGGCGAGACGCGCAAGTCCCCGCTTCTGACCTTGACCGATCCGGGGTTCCACGAGGCGTATAACCCCGACTTCCCGCTACTCCACGTGTCCGGGTTCGAGGCCCCTTGGCGGCGTCGTCTTCGGCCATGACGAGACGGTGCCGTGGTCGATTCCGAGGGCCCCCGGACTTCCTCTTGTCCGGGTTCCCGAGCTGCGGGAGTTGCCGGTGGAGGAGATGTATCCTTACTGAGCCGACCCGCTGGGGCGGTCCGCCTTTGACCTGGGTGGCACGCCCGGGGGCCCGGCCCCAAGGTGGTCGGCGGCCGCCCGAGTCTGATGTGGAGAACCTACTGGCGGATCCGTCGGTGGAGCGCCCGAGGGCTTGGCGAGGATCGGGACGCCATAACCGCCGACTTGCAGAGGTCGGCGCGGTAAGTCTTGATGGTTATCCCCGGCCCGCATGTCTTCTATGCGTTGTGTCTTGATGGGTAATGTCGTCGTTCTGCAGACTCTCAGCTTCGGGCCGGGGAGAAGTCAGAAGCCTTTACATTTAACGTTCAACTGAACGCATGTGGTCAAACTCGGGTGGGTTGATCGGGGCCCCAGGCGGGACCTCCGGCTTGCGCCCTTGCCGAGGAGTCCCAACGGCGGACCCTGGAGGCCGAGCTTGTCAGAGCCAGGTCAGGGGCCAGCAAGGTGGCGGTAATGACATGGCCCGGATGAGCCATGATTTTGAAGAGGCTCGGATCCAGTCCCTCCAGGTCCGAAGGAGGCCCATGACGAGACGACCGGTCGGGAGGAGGCGAAGGCAGGCGGAGATGTGCGATGCTCTCGAACACTCGCATCGGCGAGTTGGTGTCCGAGGGCGAGACCCTGGGGAGGAAAGGAGGGAGCTCATAAAATTAAACTCGTGGATGAGCACGCGGCGTGATCTTTGGCCGTACCGTGAAGATGCCAAAGGTGCGTCTTCTTCCTTAGTGAGCTTTGTCTTTAGTCGTCTTGTCTTGCTAACTCGGTTTGAGCACCAATTTCTAGAAGCGGAGAAGGTCCGGACCGAGGCCGTGAACACCGCTGCCACGCCGGCGGCAGGGCTGGAGCAGGAGCAGAAGTCGTTACCAGAGCTGGAAGAGGCCTTGTCGGACTTCGTCCGCCGCTTTGGGCGGACAACCTGAGGTTGGCCCCTCAGCACGCAGCCCCGCCCGAGCGCCGTGGGTGGCTACCTCAGTCCGAGCTCCGAACGCCTTCCGGCCGTGATGCGGACATGTATGGCCGTTTTCTGCTCTCACTTCCCGATGGAGTCCAATGTCTTGGGCGGCGTTGCGAAAGGCTTCTTCCTCGGTTCCGACGACGAGGAGGAAGTTGATCCCGCCGAGAGGATCTGCTCTTTGCCGCCAAGACTCGGGCGTTATGCGACCGTGGGGGCGGCTGCGACGGTTGGCCTCCCGCTTCGAGGATGAAGTGTGTCCCCCGTACTCCCCATAGAGTCAACCTATGAGGTGGACACGGAGATGGTGGACGCCCCGGTCCGGATGCGCCCCGTGGGTCGACGCCTTCCTCGGGGAAGCGGTTGTCGAGGGTGTTGCTCGCGCGAGAAAGCTTCCTCGTCGGCTGCCGTGAGCGCGCGGATGAAGCCCATCCTGCCCCCCGACCTCTCCTTGTATGGAAAAATTGGAGCTTGTGAGATGGATGTATATAAACAATGGCGCCGCCCGGGTCTATGGCCTTGGCGGGTGCATTTATGTTTATGTTGCGTTTTTCGAATTTGTTCGTTTATTATGTGGCCGGGTCGCTTGCTTTCTCCGCCATGAGATGATAACCGTGGACGCCACTGGGGCGCCCCATACGGATGCCACTAGGGCGGTCCGTTTGCCTCGGTTACCTTGCTTTGGATTTGTGCGTGAGCCGCCTTCGCAACCAACTTAAACGATTGTTTAGAGAATGCGCAAAGAAAACTTTTTCTTTCGAAAAAAGTTTTGAAAAAAGGAAGGGGAGGGTGTTCTCGAGGGGGTCCTCCCGAGGGGGTCCCCTATGTAGCCCCCGAGGGAGTTTTAGTCTTGTGCCGGAACGAGGCTAAGACTCCCTTTAAGGTTTACATTTCGAAGCACTTTTTTCGTAAAAGATGTAGATCTTTTATTGAGTGAAAAAAAAAAACATTGATGTTTGACTTCTAGTGCGAATTTAAGGGTAGAAGCGACGTAGGCGTTCTATGTTCCGGCGTTGGAGTAGACTTCGCCCTTCTCGTTTTTCAACTTTGTAGGTTCCGGGCCTTAATATTTCGGCGATGAAATAAGGCCCTTCCTGGTGGCGTGAGTTTGTGGCGCCCTTTGTTGTCTGTCTTGGCTGAGCACGGGGTCGTTGATTTGGAACTCCCGAGGCTTCAGCCGCTTGGCGTGATACTTGCGCAAAGCTTGTTGGTATCTTCTTTGAGTGCGGGGCGCAACGTCTCGGGCTTCATCAACTTGGTCGATGGAGTCTTGCCTTGCCTGCTGGTTGCCTTGTTCGGTGTAGGCTCGCACTTGTGGGGACCCATATTCAATATGCACGTGGGCAAGATCGCCTCGGCCCCATAGACTAGAAAGAATGGGGTGAACCCGTGGCTCGGCTTTTCGTTGTTCGAAGGCTCCATAGAACCGACGGCTCTTGGTACCATCTTTTCCCGTATTGGTTCAGGTGATTGAAGATCCTCGGCCAGAGCCCTTGCGAGGATTATGCCGTTGGCACGCTCCACTTGACGTTGGTCTTCGGTGAGCTACGGCCGAGGTATCCACTCGGATGCCATAGTCGTCGCAAAAGTCGAGGAACTTCTTCCCCATGAAATTGGTTCCGTTATCCGTGATGATGGAGTTCGGGACTCAAAAAACGGGAAATGATATTCGTAAAGAATTTCACCGTTTCCCCGCGGTGAGGGTTCACCACTCGGCTTTGATCCATTTGGAGAACTTGTGTCAATGGTGACTAGGACGTGAGTGTGTCCTCCGGCGCCCTTTTCAGGGCCCAATCATGTCGAGTCCCCCACACCGCAAATGGCCACGTAAGAGGTATGGTTTGCGTTAGCGAGCCGAGGTGCGTCCTGCTTGGCATTAGAATTGGCATTCCTTGCGGGCACGCACGACTTGGTTCGCGTCTCTCACACCGCCGGGGCCGATAGAAGCCTTGTCCGAAGACTTTACCGACTAGAGTCCTCGGGGGCGGCGTGATGGCCACACTCCCTCGGTGAGTGTCCTCGAGCAGTTCTTGGCCTTCGTAGAGGGTATGCATCGCATGTATACTCCCGAGGCTCCTCTCTTGTAGAGTTCCCCCTTTCTCTCAATCGCTGTGAAGGATTTCGCCCCTTCGGGCTAACGGCGAGCCTCGGTCTTATCCTCGGGTAGCTTTCCTCGGGTGAGATACTCCATCGTGATTTTTCTCCGGTCGGGGGCTAAGGTCGATAGCCATAGCTTCGGTGGCTTTTTGTGTGCCGCCCTCGTGAGCCCCGAGGGTACTTCCAAGGTGTACTTGACCGAGGGTTTGTCGAGGTCTCGGGTGAGGACGTTCGGGGAACGGTACCTCGGGTTGCTGCGACCTTGGCCCGATTCATCCGCGCCCTCGTTGTAGCGTCTCGGCATATGCTTGTGTTCAAGCCCATGGAATTTTTTCCTCAATTTGCGCACTTCGACAATACGCCTCCATCTTCGGTCGTGGCACGCCGAGGCCTTCATGACTTGGTCGATGACCAATGCGAATCCCCTCTGGTTTCCAACCGTCGGATTCCGAGGTCCGCCGCGATCCGGAGGCCGTTGACCGGCGCCTCGTATTACCGCGGCGTTGTTGGAGGCGGGGAAAATGCAGCCGGATGGCATACCTCGTGGTGAATTCCGAGGGGTGAGATGAAGAGCAAACCAGCCCCCGCGCCTGCCTTCATCATGGATCCATCAAAGTATATGGTCAGCACTCGGCTTGGATGGGCGCTGGGGGTAGCTGCAGAAATGTCATCCACTTTCGGCCACAAAATCGGCCCAGGACTTGAGACTTGATCGCCTTGCGGGGTAGGAACGATATAGTTTCGCCCATGAGCTCCACCCGCCCACTTCGCCACTCTCCCCGTGGCCTCTCGGTTTTGGAGGATCTCCCCGAGGGGGAACGAGGATACCACGCAATGGGGTGCGCCAAGAAAGTAGTGGCGAAGTTTCCTTCGTG
Organism: Hyparrhenia diplandra; assembly: GCA_015847255.1. Taxonomy (NCBI): domain Eukaryota; kingdom Viridiplantae; phylum Streptophyta; class Magnoliopsida; order Poales; family Poaceae; genus Hyparrhenia; species Hyparrhenia diplandra. The sequence continues at coordinate 6,098 of JADLZK010008098.1, read as the reverse complement.
CCCCGATCGATCAATAGCTTACGCATCTGCGAATACCTTGTCTTGGTGTCGGAAGGACTTCACGATGAAGTAAACGGGGCGTTGAACCGGCAACGTGTGTCCCTCTTCCGGACGCTCAACTTCGACCACCACGGCACTACCGGGTAGTGGCCGTGGCGATATAAGAGCGGGTTTCTCCTAAGTTTGGCGGTACTAGGACCGGGTGGGTTTGTTAGGAGCTTCTTGAGGTTGCCGAGGGCCTCTTCGCCTCGGGGGTCCGTGCAAAGCGCCGGACTTGCGAAGGAGCCGGTAGAGGGGCAGGCCCTTCTCCCCCGGGCGTGAGATGAACCTCGCTTAATGAAGCCAAAGCAGCCCATGACCTTCTCGTACTCCCTTGAGATCTTGGATCGGACCCATCTTGGTGATTGGTCCAACCTTGGTCGGGTTTGCTTCGACGCCTCGTTGAGAGACGATAAACCCCAAAGATCCTCTGGGGACCCCGAATCACGCACTTTTCGGGGTTGAGCTTGACTCCCTTCTTGTTTAGGCACTCGAAGGTTTCCCGAGAGGTCGCCCACGAGATCCGACGTTTTCTTGGATTTGACCACTATGTCGCCGACGTAGGCCTCCACGATCCTTCCAATGAGTTCCCCGAAGATGATTTGCATGCACCGCTGGTATGTTGCCCCAGCGTTCCTCAGCCAGAAAGGGCATGGTGAGGTAGCAATACATCCCGGCGGGTGTTATGAACGCAGGTCGCGAGCCTGGTCGACTCTTTCATTTTGATCCGTGATAACCGAATACGCGTCAAGAAAGGACAGCGTTTCACATCCCGCAGATGGAGCTCGACAATCCGGGTCGATTCGAGGCAGGGAAAGGGAACTTTCGGACATGCTTTGTTGAGACTAGTGTAGTCCACACACATCCGCCATTTCCCATTCTTTTTTTCTCTACTAATACGGGATTAGCTAACCACTTTCGGGGTGGAATACTTCTTTATGAATCCGGCCTCCGCAGCTTGTGGATCTCCTCGCCGATGACCTTCCGCTTGGCGTCATCAAAACGGGCGCAAGCGCTGCATGATCGGCTTTGAGCCCGCCGGATGTCTAGGGAGTGCTTCGGCGACATCCCTCGGTATGCCCCATGTCCGAGGGTCTCCACGCAAGCGCCTTGGCATTCGCGGGAGGGAAGTCGACGAGCACGACTTCTATTCGGATCCCCTTTATAGGAGAAGGAAGATATAATGTTTATACTGGTGGACGCCTAGGTGGCTAATTCCCAGGCTGCACCCGTTTGCATGTACGCTGCCGAGGGGCTGGCTTTGGATGTTGCTTGACCGAAGACACGCGTCGGGATCCGATGGTGGGCGTGCGTCCCTGGCCTTGGCCGAGGGTCACGTGAGGCGTCCCTCACAATCCCGCATGGCGAGGCGGTCCCGCAGGTCGCTGGCTATGCGTGTCAAAAGTGCGAGGTCTGGCCCAACGTGGGCGTTTGGTGGTGCTGCGGGAAATGAACAAGTGTCATCACGTTTCCCGTGCGGTGGCGTAACACGCCACTGGTTCGGCTTTGGCGCCCCATCAGTCCGGATTGGGAGACGATCCGGCGCTTCGATTTGATCGGGCGTAATCGATGGCACTGGCGCCTCGCCTGCCGTGCAATCGCATTGAATCTTGCGGCGGTTTCCCTTCCTCGGACGGAACCTCCACGCCGAGGGCCGGCGACCCTAGACGGGCGATTAGGCTGCCTCACCCGAGGATGGAGAGCTGGTCTCCCTCGGGCGAGGCGGAGTTTTTGCGCCCGAGGGGTAGGCTAGGGCCACCCTCGGACGAAGCGAGATTTCTCCCGGGGACGGTGAGCTAGGCCACCCTCGGACGAACGGAGATGCGTGGTCGAGTCGAGCCATGGTTTTGGCTGCTGTCGGCGTGGAGCGTCATGGTTCGTTGTTTTGTAGAGGTCCTTGACCTTGTCGCCCGTGAGCCGTAATAAGCTCTTTCGCGTCGTGATGACTCCATTTGGGCCGCTTTGTGGGCCGTCCGTGGGCCGATTCGTCGTCATGTGAGCGTCGTGGCCAATGGCTTGTCCATCGTCCGTCGGGCCATCCCTCCGTCTTGGGGGATGATACAGGCTAGGTTTTACTGGGCCTTGGCAGGCCGGCAGATTCCCATAGTTTGGAGAATGTCTCGGGGCCCAATATTTAGGTCCCCGACAATCACCAACATGCGTGCCAATAATATCGTAGATATTTCTCCAAAGTTCTATGGCTACTGCACACTCAAAAACAAGTGATTCACAGTTTCAGTTTCATTACAGAACAAGCAAGTGGGGTCTTCAATCTTTCTTCTTTTTTCTAAATTATCTCTAGTCGAATTTTATTTTTACCTAGCAACCAAAGAAAATATTGAACTCTGGGAGGTATTTTCAGATCCCAAACAGCAGAAAATGAAAAGGTTGGATACCTCTAAAATTGATTATCCTATACAAGGATTGGTCATTATCAGTACCTTTAGAAGAAAAAGTCAAATCAAAGAATCCTCTTCACTATTTAAAGTAATAGTGGAAGCTAATTGATAAACCACATTCCAGAGTTCTAACATATGATGGTCAGCGGTTCTACTAAAAGTACATTTCAGATTTGAACCATCCCAAAGCTTAGCAACAGAACAGTTTTTTCTCATTGACCCACCTATAAATTTTCCAATATTGCACAACTAGACTAGAGTTACCAACCCAATTATCTTCTCAAAATCTCATTTTTTTTTTCTCCATTTCCTATGTTCTACTTATAGCCCATTTTTAGCAGCCTGAGCTGCCCACATAAAAACCTTTAAAAAGAAAGGAGAAGCACCTACAATATTAGTTTGAAAAATATTAACCTTTGCAGTTTTATACTTATAATCTATGATCTCTTTCCAAAGTTTATCTTTATCCTGCTGGTACCTTCTTAGCCAAGAAGCCAACAAGCACACATTCAAGTCCCTAAGGTTAGGAATACCTAAACCCCCATGTTCCTTTGTCATGGCAACCAAATCCCAGTTTGCCAGATGATACTTGTGGGCATCTTCCATGTCATTCCACAGATAGTTGCTCATTTGGGTATTTAAAAGTCTAATAGCCCATTTGAGAAATTTCAAGAAAAGACAGAAGGTACACAGGGATACTTGCAAGGCAAGATTTAATCAACTGTGCTCTAGCAGCCAAGGACAATATCGTTGAGTGGTGCATCACCATAATTTTGATGACAGTATCGTTGCTAAGCAGTGGTGCCGAAGCTGACGAGACATGGAAATGAGGCATGAGATGAGCTCAAGAAATAAAGATTAATAGTTCTTGGATGAAATTAAGATTAAAAAGTATTGTGTAGGGTCGGACATAATGAAAGACCAAAAGTGAACTAGTAAACCGCTACTTGAATAAACAAAACTGAACATCGGGGAGACATGCATGAGAGATTCTGCTACTGATAAAATAATTGTCTAGAGAAAGGAATGGAAAGAAGCAGCGTTGCTGCTTGGGCGCAACTCTACTTCCCAAACAAGTCGTCAATGGGTCGGTGCGTGGTCCGCTCAGCGGTGCGACCCTGGCTGAGCCTACCTCGCGGCACCCCCGCAGGTGTCGTTGCAGTGCAGGTGGATCAGATCAGGTGGGGATGGATGGCACATGGAACAAGCATGGCACGGCACCGTCCGTGCTCGGCCGCGGGCCACACGTACGCCGGCCGGTCGACGATGTGATGTCGTAACTCATCTTATTTGACCTGCGCTGCCACCGACTCTAGTACCGGTTGACAAACGCCTTTTCCGTTTTCCGTTTCGAGGCCCTATTTATTGGGCGGATCCGGCCGCCCGTATAGTACAGGATGACGCACGCAGCTCCTCTCCAGGCTCCGGCATGGCGTCACCCTTTTCCGTTCCGAGTAGTAGGAGTCGCCTCGCTTGCCACGTTTCCCTAACTTGGGTCAGGCAAAACGAGTAGGCGAGGCGCGCGAGGAAGAAATAAGAAATTCAACGCGCATGCTTCGTTCTCGGGGTGTGTTCAGGTGGGAGCAGTAGCATACATACACTCCGTAGTACACTGTGACATTTGGTTTTTGCCTATATTAGTACGGGGCCTACGGGCCCGGACCCTGAAAAGGGAAAAAAAGGGTAATTATACCTTTTGTGGATTGTTTTGTTTTTTTGGGTGCGGCGCAATGGCTGTGAACGGAACCTGAGCCGCCATGGTCCCATGGATGATGTACACGTACCAGGAGTACACCTTCCGGAAGCTCGGTGGAGTCCTTCTCAATTCCCCGGACGGACCACGAGCTACTCATGCGTCCGACCGGCGCACAATCATGGCATGTGATATGATATGCTGCCTGCCTTTTTCTGTAGGTGACCTCGCGGAGCGCACGCACGAACGAACGACGCTCCACGGTGTGCCGGCCCGGCCCCAGTTCATTTTCGAAACCTGCGTCTCTACGAAACCTCACGAACACCTTTCCAGCTACCCCGCCGTGCCCACCTCGCCCAGGGCCCGGCCAGAGGCAAACAATCCGCAGCTGCTTGGGGGCCTGGCCTCGCCGCCGCCTCGCGTTCGCGTTTTCCCAATCCCCACCCGTGCCGGCCGCGGACGAACGCGGCGCGCGGAGGCATCAAGACGAAACGAAAAAGCAGCCGCGTCGGCCGCCTGCCGGTGCCAGCCCGAGTCCCGTCGCGGTCGCTCTCTCTCGGTGCACACCCGGAGAAAACGCGCGCGCGGGGGCGGGCCCTGCCACCACGCCAGCCAGTCCAGTCCGGTTCACCACCACACGCTCGCGGTTCGGTTCGGCTCGGCTCGGGGGTTGGGCCATCCACCACGCTGGCGTCCAGAAGGGATAGGCTTCAATCCTACGTGCGCCCGCGCGTGATGAGATGACGACGCGGTGGCACCCGCGACTGGCGTCGGCGACGACACGGTCTCTGGCCACTCCTCCTCCCGTCCCGGGGCGACCTGGCCCTCCTCCTTCCCCAGGCAGTGAACGTCTCCACCAGACCACTCGTTGTCGTTGAAGCGGTCACCGGCTGCGGCTCATCTCCCTCCTCCTCCCCTTTCTCCTCCGCTTCCGCTACCCGCGTATAAATATTTGCCGAGCACGCGCCATGACCTCACCTTCCGCTCCTTCCCCTCTTCTTTTTCTATTGCTCCCGGCCCCGGCCTCAGCCAACACACGTATCCGCGGAGGCGGAGGAGCCAACTCGGCGCGCCCGTCCCGCCTTCCCTTCGCGAATTGTTCGGCCGCCGCCAGCAACTACCGCGAGTTGGAGACGGAGGAGGGAGGCGTATAAAGCGGCGCACTCCGGAGAATTGGGTTGGAGGAGCAGTTGGCGACGGGACGACAGCAACGAGGAAGGAGAGTTCAGACTTCTGAGGTGAGTGCCCGGCTCTGTTCCCATTCTTCTCTCCCCCTCGAGCGCGCGTGCTGCTATGCTCGTTTCTTGCTACTGCTCCTACAGTGCTTCGGATTGGATGTGATACGAATTCCAGGTTTCATCAGTCGTTTGCATGCAGTATAGGGAATTCAATCTAAATTTGGTTCAAATGCGCATGGACCTTGAGCTTGTATCGCCCAACACCTGCTTTCTCTGCTTGTTTTCTTTCTTGCTCTGTTCAAACACAAGTTACTGTACTTAGATGTACTAGGCAATTTGCCAATTTCTCTCCTGGAAATTGGAATCCTGTTCAAACATAAGCTAACTGAAATGGCCAGTGGGCTAACAGCTGTTTTATTGCTTCCCTCATTTAAAAAAGTAAGTGGCAGCAAATGAACGTTTTCAATGCTGACAGCATTTATTTCTTTTACCGAAAAGAACAGTTCAAACGTTTCCTGAATGAAACCCACAGAAAGAACAGTTCAAACGTGGCGGTCGCTTTTACCATTCTCTCTGTGTCACCATTCGCACTGAAGTCAGACTTTTGCCTACTTGTACATGCGTCGTTACACACAAGCACAGAATTTGTCTGGTAGCATAGCAATGGCCGCCCGCTTATTATCTCTTCGATTACAAGGCGACACGAGATGAACTCATCAACAGAATGCTGATGGTGTTTCCCTGTGTGATTGACGCCACAGGCCACAGGTCTCCGATCGTCGACAGCTA
>JADLZK010008097.1:0-91152 GCA_015847255.1 Hyparrhenia diplandra | reverse complement strand
CGATAGAACTATAAATACATCATATCATCATCTTCTAGCTTGCCTCGCCTTCCTTCACATAGCTTCATCAGGAAAAAGCAAGAGAGGAAGCTAGGAGGCTTGCCTCGGCTTCTCCGGGGGAAAGGGCAGCGCAATAGGGGCAGCTCGAGGTCACTCGCGGCATTGCAGCACATAGCAGCGAACGCCCACAAGCTAGAGCTAGGCGATGACGACGCCTACCCTACTCGAACAAAGCAACGCGGGGAGGACGAGCGCTAAAGCATAGGGTTGTGGGCGACTTTAGTCTCTACAAAGCTTTCTAGGATCTTTTTCGGCTTTTGGAGTATTTTTCGTGGCTTGAATAGAAACTCTATAAAGTCAAAACGACGCGATGCCATGAAATCCAAAACCACCACGAAGTTGGGTCTTGTCATTCTCTGCACCGTAGGGCCTTCCTATTCACGAATCCATCATTGTTTTACCGTTTCTCTTTGGTTCTTCCTTCTCTAGTGGTGTTTTCCGGTGGGCACTTCCATGAACGTTCTTCGAGCTTCACAGATTTCTGGCCATCTCTGCTCATGGTCTCCATGTGTGAGACCAAAATGATTGTAATTCCAATGAAGCCACTTTACTTCGATCCGTAAATAAAACTTCTGTGCAGGATCAGCTCAGAATCCTTCCCCTACCCACATACTCCTCCAGTCAACAGAACGACTTTTGGTCGCCCTACCGACTAGCGCTCGTGAACACGGAGAACGGGAGAATCGATGGAGAGGTGGCCCAGCACATGCCACACTTTGGCCCAACATGGGCCTAGTAGGATTTAGGCACGACCTTGTGAGTGTAAATAGGCCTGCGAGATGATGCTTTGTGTATTGTAAGTTTGATGTAAAATGTGTGTCGTCTAGAAAATCGTTCATAAGACCCACAAAAGTATTGTGACGGTGATGACTAGGGCTATCAAGCAATTTCTACTGAATTAACTCCGTTCTGAAGTTTCATCAAAATTGACCCTAACATTGTGGCATGCAAGCTATATGTTTATAGGAAACAACATGGCATGTACAACATTTGGCAGACACTATTTTACAGGTGCCTCAAAAAGGAGTTTTTTTTTTCTCAAGTGACAGTGTACAACCTTTGAGTTCAATGGATAGTTTGATGTGGTGCATAAAAATCAAAACACGTTCAACGGTTGTACTCCCTCATTTCCTAAATATTTGTCTTTTACGTTTCCTAAAAAAGAAAACTTTGACTAAATTTGTTTAGAGATTATTGGAAAGATCTTTAAATCTAGTTTTTTTATATAAATTCTATTTAGAGATACAATTATTATACGTATATTTTATAAATTGAATAAACTTACGGTATGCACACCAACAAATGTAGTTATTTAAGGGCCTAAGAGAGTACCACCACTTTACAAACTAAAAGGAAATCTACAACTTGGTGTTGTTTGGTTCCTAGGGACTAAACTTTTTTTTCCTATTCAGGGACTAATAAAAAATCATAGAAAGAGGTTTTTTTAGGGACTAAATGAAGAAAAGTCTCAAAAAGTCTCTCCCTATTTGGTTTGTTAGGGACTAAAGAGACTTTTTTTAGTCTCAAGTACTAAAAACTCCCTAAACCAAGTATACAACCTTTCATGTCATCAGTTTAAGATTGGCAAGATTAAAATATTTCTTCACGTACTGTTTGTTTTAAAAAAGAAAGAAAAGAAAAAGATAAGCAACGGTAAAAGAAAGAACCACACGTTCAAACGTGAAGGTGTTTAGAGTTTGCACGAGTTTTCCTTCCGCGGTTGCTTCAACGGCTAATTCGGCGTTACTGACGATGTTTCGCTATCTCGTTCCATGTTGGTTTCATAGCCGGCCGGACCTCTCCTCCCAGAGACGAAGCGAGCAAATGACGAGGGCCAGGGAGAAGAAGTCCTTCCTTACTTTCCACGCAGAGTCCAGGCAGAATTCCAGTATTTGCAGAATATTTGCAACAGCTTCAGTCAATAAACCAACCCTTCCCGTATGGACGGGGCCCATATCGCCGCCGCCTCGGAGGCCGGCGGGGCATCCTCTTCGACGTCGTCGGCCTCGTCTTACGGCGGCTCGGCGTCCGGGCGCTCCTGGATGCGGAAGGCCGGAAGGGGGTGCACCTGCGGCGTCGACGGCGGCAGGTGGCCGTTAAGGAAGGGGGAGAGCTGGTGGCGGCGATGTGCAGGATCTCGCGCTGCCTCTCGGGATGTCCTTCGCGGCAGTGCTTGCCCAGGTGAGCGGGATGTATCTTGCCTCTTTCTCTTCTCGTCGACGCGGTGGAAAAGACCCAAAGATTCAATCTTTACGCCCTTCGTGCGGTCCAGCTTGCCTTGCCATAGTTTGGATGGTTAGAATTTTGCGCGAGCGTTCGCAAGAATATGTAGTTGGTTACTGCTTATTCATTAATTGGTAGACCCAAATTGTTGTTCCAGTAAACGCTCAACAATTGTTTGGTGCTATTGTGATTAGAAGCTAGTCTTTTCTCTCTGCCATTCAAGTGGATGCTCTTCATTTGAATTGTAATTAATTGTCCCAGTGGCGCTTGCATTATGTAGCAGTATCTCAAGACCCAGCTGCTCTGATCTTTAATGGAGTTTGGGACAGCATAATGTTCTAGCAAACATGAGGTGCTGCTCAAGCTACTGAATATTTCTATTTGATTCAGTGCAAAAATGATGAGTTCTGTCGAACTTGGGATAATGCTGTTTGATGAAGGCCTCAATTCAAATGGATAGAATGTGTAAGAATTTTGAACTATTCAGTTCCGATTGGGGGAAAAGACTTTATATACTTTCTATAAAAGCTAGGTTACCTCTGTAAAAAACAATTGTAAAGGAACTTTGGATGAATCAGATCCTACTGTTTTCCTCAAAAAAAAAATCAGATCCTACTGTTCTTGGCTCATGATTTTCTTTTTTGGCTTAGTTCACAACTTGCCATATTAAAGGGCTGGGGATGAGATACTTTGATTTTTAATGCCTATCTTGGTATAGTTCTGTTTGACTTGTGTTCTGTTGTTAACTGTTATATTTGTTTTTTAAAAATAATTTCTGTGAGTTTGAATCTTAAGCACTGCATGTTTTTTTTTTTTTTTTTTTGCATCAAGGTGTAAAGGTATGAGCATCTCATCCTAATATTCTAATTGATTGTGCATGCTGGACTGTTTGCTACTTATATTCTTGGCCTAATAGGAGGAAGTCCATTCTCATTATCTAAAAAAAAGGACGAAGTACATTCTATCAGTAACTCAAATTGTGCAATTAGTGAAACGATTAGGTGGATCTACTTGGGCCAACACCAATCAGCTTCAAGAGCTAACACTTCCTTCTTACAGGTTTTAAATAGATGCAGTGTTGAAGGAAGATTACGACCTGATGTCCTCTCAAAGGTACATATGCGTCTTCTCATAAATGATTGTTGTTTGGAACAAAACCATGGATGTCTTCACACCAATTCTGAATGCAGATGTGTACCTCGGCAGTGAAGGAGTCCTTAACAAATGTATGGGCAGGCCAGTTTCTTTTTCACTACTCCATTTTCGCTTCCCATAAACTTCTTATATCACCTTTTCTTTGCGGTGTAGATTTATGGTGACAGATTTCAGAGTTTCATGAGTAACTTTGAAAAAGCTTTTGGTAGCACATTGAGAACCATTCACCATATCAATGAAACACCTGTCTATGAGCCAGATATGGTGCAATGTTCTTACAAAGATGGCAATTCTGTACCTGAAATCAAGTTGGGTGGTGCTGATTCAATACCTGAAATAAAGTTGGGTGGTGCTTATTCACAAAGTCAGAAACATGATGTCCAGGCTAACATGCCCTCAAGTTCCATGAATAATCAGATTGTTCTTCATGCGGTCTCAATCATCAGCTGGTTCACCTTACTCGTTGCAGATCTAATCCAGAAATTCATCAGGACATCCTTAGTGTATTTGAGAGATCTCTGAATGAGCAAGCTCGTTCGAATGAGCTCAAGGAGCTTGAAATAGGACTTTCTATGAGAAAATTGCAATTGAGCCGGTCTCAGTTAGCTCTGAGCTCCGACTCACACATGTTGGAGAAGATCAAAGTTTGCATGGGATTTCATAAAGCGGCTTTCAAAGAGAAGAAATTCAAGACTGAATTGGAGGATACAAAGCATGCAGAACTTTTTAGGAAACTTATAGATATGCTTCTTACTGCAGTGGTACTCATGTCTGTCTGTTTTGGATATGGAACATATATTTACTCATACCAGCGGATAACTGCTGCTACTTCAGCTTGTGCAGCAATTTCGAGGGTATGTACCACATTTTTTTATACAAATTTCCAGTGCCATTGTGGAGACTCTCATATCATGTGCTCCCTTTGTTGCAGGAGTATACATCTTGGTGGATGCCAAGTTCAGTGTCAGCACTCAACTCTGGTTTGCTGCTTTTCAAATGCCATGTGATAGCAGCAACACGGATATTCTTTTTGGAATTTTGATGCTCCTATTAATTGGTTGGTTAGTTTTTCAGCGTTCTGCAAATGACTGGACCAAACATGCCAGTAACATTCAATGTTATGATATTGGGAGTTCTTTGCGGTTATTGTGGAAGCCGCTTGTGTCGACACACTGGGCGGGGATGGAAATGTATGGCTTATATACTGGGAGGCCCTTTGCTCCATCCATTTACTAGGAAACATTTGGCCATCTCTTTTACATCGCATGCTCTTTGGTCCTATTTCTGTGACTCACAAGAATAAGGCTGTTCATTTACCATATTGGGCCCGGGCGACACATTTTATGTTTTGGTATCATTTATTCTGCCATGCTTGGCTGGTTTGCTGCCATTTGCATCTCTGTCAGACTGGAAAGAGCTTGCAGTTCAATGTTTGAAGTCTAGATTCAGTGGAAGTAACATTGAGGATTGATTATTGAGAGATTGGTTGTGGTTGTCACTGTAAGCTCAAACCCATTATGCGAAGGTGTAAAGGTTTTTGCAGTTTTAGCCACTGTTGTCCATTATGACCACATATGAATTGAATTTCAGTGAAGCCAAGGAGGAAAGCTATTTTGTTTGGCTTCCTTTCATCCTCGGACCGAAGATATGTAAGCAGAGTTATTGGAATGACAACAAAATCTCTCTTTATCTTGTAGTGGAATATCACATGGGCCAGGATCTGTAGTTGTGCTCCTATGTGTACCGCTACGATGTCAAGAGCAAGACGCTTCATATCGGCTATGTAATTTATTGTTACCAGCAAGCTTATAAAAATGATTAGTCTCTGCAGTGTTATTGCATATTTTTTGTGGCTCTTTTGCGCAAGGACCTTGTCAACAGTGATTGGTTGGAATCTGATGATTTCCCTTCCCTTCTCCATGGTCTGGAACTCTGGATGGTCTCCTCCTCATCCCATTAGTTGCAGTTCTGTTCTTCAGAATGAAAGTTTTGCTTGCACATAGTTCTTCAGATGCATGTATGTTATAAAGGAGCTCAGAAGCTCAATGGACACATTATTTGTATTTGTTATAAGTACAGCAGTGATGTACGTCTCATTAGTTGCAGTTCTTTTCTTGAGAATGAAAGTTTTGCTGGCACATAGTTCTTCAGATGCATGTATGTTGTAAAGGGGATCAGAAGCTCAACGCACACATTATTATTTGTATTTACTATGTGTACAGCAGTGATGTACTCCCTCCGTTCTTAAACTAGGGGATACCCCCTAGCGTTACACGCTGGTATCAATAAGTGTTGTTATAGGATAAATATGATCTCAATTAAAAAACGAAGAATCTAAATATATGAAATAGAATATACTCAATGGCGTCAACATTATTTAATAACATATTTAAACTCCAAGGTGAATGAATATCTGATAGGTAAAGTAATATATGTTGTCTGGGTGACAACTTTTGGTAATGTATTACGACATATATAATAACTTATTTGATGAAATCTTTTGTAGATGATATAATCTTGTAAATTTTGTAATCACTAATAAATATGTAGTTTGTACAATTGAGACAATGAAACGAAATTGATACATAATAATACACAGGTTTTCTGAAACAAATACACATGATTGCTACTAATAATGTTTTTTAGCTACCCATTGCATCGCCAAACTGAACAATGGGAAATTTTTTCAGAGCCACAAATACAAAGGCCTGCTGAAGCGCAGCAACCCTTTGCCCATCACTCGTTGTCCTTTTCCATCCAGAAAAGCTTGTGCTCAATCTTCTGTAGAAACATGTGAAAGGCCTTGCTGATCTATTGATGCACCTGATATCTTTTAGCCAGCCGAAAGTCATATGATGCAAAGGTGGAATCTCTCTAGCTGGCTGAATCCAGATGTCAGATTTGCCAACCTGTAGAAGGAAAAGACCAAACTCAGAAACCATGAACACAATTGTCCTTAAGATGTCTTCGCTATCAGTTATCTTATTAGGAAGAGAATGGCACCATTCCCACTCGATTAACTTTTTGTAGGAAAGACTGGAGCACTTCTGAGATAAAGTACTCAACCCATAATAAGCAAACAAAGTAAAGAGAGTCCTTTTAAAGGTGCTACAAAACAAAAAAAGAGTTTCCTGTGAGCATTCTCTAAGATAGCATTACAAAAAAAGAGTAGCAAAATTGCCATTATATTTTCTTAGAATGCAAGGTTATGTCAAATAATTAGCTACTAACTCCTACTTCTAAGTGCGTAAGTAGATATAAGACCATGGTGAGCTCCCAGAATACGACTCTCGTAGAAACACCATGCCTTTATCAATATGATACTCCGCTCGAATAAATGGTTTTGGCTGATCAAGTTGTCAATCTATTAAAATGCAGAATCATTAGAAGCAAATATAGGCAGAAAATCAATCATATTTGAACAGCCAAACCAAGCCAGCATAATTTTTTTACAGGATTATATAAGATATAAATGGTAAAGTTTCAAGAAAATGCTCTGTAATACAAATTAAGCTGGATTTGGAAAAGTAAGAACACACCTCTTCAAGAAAACATAGTGTGCATAGTCCACCGACTTGATTAAATGAGATGTCAACAACATTGTTTTCCACAAGACACTTTATAATCTTGACCTGTACATGATACATGAAACATGCGAGAATGACACAAATGTATGGAAAATAAATATATAAGTGGCAAATACTTAAACATGGTATATTCCCCAAAAAAGACAAGGGATGGGGTCAAGAAAAAAGGATGTTAATCTTGTCTGTGCTTGTACAGCATGTGCAGTTCTCTTAGTTGTAGCCCCTCTTTGTACAGTGGTATTGTTTCTTTTGTTGATTATTCTTAATAAAAAAATTCTTACAGTGGGGGTCTCCCCTGCTGTATTTAAAGTTCAAAAAAAAGGATATCAGATACATTTCTGTACTAAGAACTAAGGCTGATGCTAGAAGAGTCTCGAAAACATAATCCTCCTAAAATTTAATAGTATATTAGCATAGTGATTTTGCCCACACTACATTCTGCAAAGAACTGTATTAAAGGAGCGACGGCCACACACTAAACTGAAGTTTAACTTAGATATTTTGTTACTTTCTGTTCTGTACAGATACATATGGCACAGCATGCAATGGGCAACTGCTGCTGCTAATAACTTCGCACAATCATAAAGATGTAAATGCAGCCATGAGCCCGTGATGCTAATTTAAACTCTGTCATAGGTACACATTTAGAAGAGGCATAACCTTGTATTGAGCTTCTCTGATGCTTATACAGCAACTAAAAAGAGATATCACAGGAAAAATACCTCTGCCTGAATATACTGGACTTCTTTTTACATGAAATTAAGCATTTTCATTCTTCTCTTCACGCTCCAATGCATCCCGGACAATATTTGCCCAAATCTCCTTTAGTTCACTATTACTAAAAGCAGTGACATCAATGTCACCATCGGGTAAGTAAGTCTTGATAGGGACCGACCCAAAGGTAAAACCTGCAGAGAGGAAGAGACCAATTCTCTGTGAAGCATATAAAGTAAACTGGATAACTGGATGTTGAAGATAAGCGCAGGAACATCCAAAATGCTAGTGAAAAAAATCCTCTTGACATGCATAAAAAAAATGAAAGGACCAAACTCAGAAACCATGAACACAATTATCCTTAAGATGTCTTCGCTGTCAGTTATCTTATTAGGAAGACAATGGCACCATTCCCACTCGATTAACTTTTTGTAGGGAAAGACTGGAGCACTTCTGAGATAAAGTACTCAACCTATAATAAGCAAACAAAGTAAAGAGAGTCCTTTTAAAGGTACTACAAAACAAAAAAAGAGTTTCCTGTGAGCATTCTCTAAGATAGCATTACAAAAAGAGGTAGCAAAATTGCCATTATATTATATTTTCTTAGAATGCAAGGTTATGTCAAATAATTCGCTACTAACCCCTACTTCTAAGTGCGTAAGTAGATATAATACCCCTACACATTACAAAAAGCAGAGGTAATAATTACTAAAATGCAGAGAACTTCCAACAATAGGTTTGACTATGGAACTATGATTCAGTCTATGTAATAATACAATGGTCTCTTAACAATAATAATTGCAGTAATCAAACAAAGCGTGCAAGGCAAGCTGAAGCAATCACACAGTCATGTGCATCTACAGAAATATTGCACTTTAAAATTAATGACCTAAAATCAATGTAAATAATTTTGGAAGGTTAATGGACAGAAATACAGCCTCTGCATGAAATCTTAAGGGAAGATAACAATTAGCAGTGTAAAATATTGACAGTACCCTTGCTATGAGAAGTGTGTTACGAAATAATTCTGGTGAAATATGTGAATCCCATCTTGTAGCTAATTGCAGCACAGATTTTCCAGCAGCCAGTTTCAGATATGGATGATCATTTTCACTGAATACAGAACAAAAAAGAATAGAATCAGTGAGTCAAGAGTTCGACAGCCCCTGATCATCTATATCCAATTCACAGAAAGGATCCGAATGGAGCAGTCAGGAGCTTGCCAAAACCGACAACATTTATCTTATAAAGAAGATAAAATAGTATATGTGAATCCCATCTTGTAGCTAATTGCAGCACAGATTTTCCAGCGGCCATTTTCAGATATGGATGATCATTTTCACTGAATACAGAACAAAAAGAATAGAATCAGTGAGTCAAGAGTTCGACAGCCCCTGATCATCTATATCCAATTCACAGAAAGGATCCGAATGGAGCAGTCAGGAGCTTGCAAAACCGACAACATTTATCTAATAAAGAAGATAAAATAGTATGTTCGACCAGCATCAGTTCTTGTTTTGGCATTCTATCGAACACCTGAAATACACAGCAGTTGAACGGGTAGCCATCATACGGAGCACCTGAAATGCAGAGCAATCGAAGGGCGCAGATGTCAAAATACGTCTGGAAAGGCTCACCGTCCTGGCGGAGCCATGGGGCGAGGCCGTGGGGCGGGGCTGATGCTGCGCGAACCCTATGGGTCGCCGGACCACTGGACCTCCGTAGGGTGGCCGCCCTTACCGTCGGTGGATTTTGGGCCCCTTGCTGGCTGGTCGTCGCCCCCTCGCACGCTGGTCTCGTCGTCGCCGCCGGGCCGCATAGCGTCGATGGCCTAGCCGCCCCGCCGTCCGGGCCGCCGAGCGTGCTGGGGAAGATGGCCGGGCTGCGCGCGCTGGTGCTGGACTGGTGGCGGCGGGGAAGGGGATGCGCCGTTGCTGGGCTGGGGATGGAGAATTTGGGGGCGCCGGTCGGCGGCGAGGAAGACCGGGGAAGGAGAGGGGCGGGAGGGTGGCCGTTGGCGACCGGTGAAGCCGGGCGCAGGGGCTGCGAAGGCCAGATCGACAGCGCTCGGTACGTGAGGATGGTGGCGGAGTAGGTGCTTCAGGCGAGGAAGATAGGGGCAGGTGAGGGGCAGGTGAGGAAGACGCAGGGGAAGACCAGGTCAGGGGATAGGGGAGGGCGGCGCTGCAGCGCCGGGCAGGGGAAGAGGCTTGCGGCATGGTAGCGGTAACGCAGCTGAGGAGTTATGACGCGGCGTGTGTGCATGTAGGAGGACCAGTAACTGAAGCATGCTGATGTGTCACCTCTGCGTGTGCGAGAAGTCCTCTGAGTGGCCTCCTTCTATATAGGGGTTATAGATAAGTGTCGTTTGCGCTTCCAAGAAACACCTTTGACTAATTTTAAATTAAAAATATTAATACCTATGCTATATAATTAGCATAACTGAAAAGATATTTGAATCTAGTTTTTTTAACAAAATTATTTGAAGATACAAATGATGCATGTATTTTACTACAAATAGAGTCAAACTTGTGGCAAGACGCACACCAACGGCGACACTTATTTAGGGACGGAGGGAGTAGGCGATAAAGATATTTTTTGTGCAATGCTCTCATCATCTTCAACAGAACTTGCTTAAACGGAGTGGTCAAATTATTTTTACTGTGGCCTACAATGGTTTTATAGATGCTTAAACTGTCCCTATGAAACGGCATGTGAAATTTGAAAATGGCTTTTTAAAAATCACGACGTGGCTGGAAATCTGGAACTGACAAGTGCAAACCCGACGAATACCACGCAAAATTAGCCGTTGCTCCTTCGTCGTTCCGCCGCCCTCGGCCCCCGCCTCGGCAGTCCGCTGGTCGTTGCCGCCGCGGAGCTGAGAGAGACAGCACGGGCGCCGAGGAGACGATGGGAGGAGAAAGCTGCGTCGTGGGAGAGGCCAATACCGCTCGCCGTCGCGCAGCTCGGAGAGTGCAGGGCATGCAGAGAGAGCAAACCGAACATGCCGCCCGACAGCTCGCTCCTGAAATCCAGGTCCGCCGAACCTACCCCCGTCCGTGCTCTGATTCCTCTCCTTCCCTTCACGACGGCGGCGATCGGTACCTCTGGGAGTCTGGGTTGGGCGCAGTGCAGGAGGCAGGAGTAAATCGGAGAGTTGGGGATTTGCGGAACCATTGCTGTGCTGTGACACTGACACATACTCAATTGGGACTCCAAATGAAGTTGCAGTTCTCGTTCATGAAGCCTGCTCCCATTTTCCAATTGAAAAATAAATTACCAATGCATTGTCTTACATACATGATACATGCCAAAACTGATGTGTGCTTGGACATAGGTCATTTTTTTTCTATGTGTCAGAGTGTGGGTCCCCGTTTATGGATGCAATATTCGATTCATATATTGGGAAACATACAACATGTAACATCAAATCCCATTGAGATTTCTACTAGCATATTGTAGTATATTCTACTGAACTGTCATTCCATGAAGTTCATTTCAAACGAGATATCATTGCCTGTGCCTTCCTGGATGCCTTGTTTGGAAAAGATGCTTCATGATGCACAGAGTGCATCCATCCATCCATCCATCACTATTGTTTACTGTCCATGCAATTATGAAGGCTGGCTGGTGTTTCTATATGTACCGTATGGGAAGCCTTGAGGTTTCTTCATCCTATCACGGTTATCTGGTTCAACTTCTTCAGGAAGATAAACCCATCTCCCTTTCTCTTGAGTAACAAGAAAGTATAAGAGCCAAGAGCTACTCTGATCTTTAGCTTTTGCATGATAAGTTTTAGTTGATTTTATGTCTATTACAGATTTGTAGCGGCATAGTACTGTTAGATTATACTTAGGAAGGATGCTAGATTGCAGGTATTAGCATAAAATGTTTTTTGTTTGTGTTGTTGAAAGAAGCATAAGAAGGAAGACTACCACTGATTCGATAATAAGAATCTAGCTCACTAGAAGGTAAGCTTTAGGAAGGCAGGGATTTTGTGCGATTTGTTATGCTTCTAGTGCATCACAACATTGTTTCCTTTTTTAATTGAAGAGGATTCTAATTTCTCATGCTAAACTCAAATTTCAGCTGTTATCATGGCTAGAAGCAGTGGTTCCCGAACGAAAAAACCTTGTCATTGTTGCAAAAGGTACTTGGACCATCTGGATGAAAAGAACCAAACATGAACCGCTTCCTCAGGCGTATGACTGCCAATTCTAAGCATAGCATGGTAATCCTTTCAGAAGTTTCATATCTTGCTCGTGTTTCTACATACATAATTGTATTTCTCATGTTCTCTGACATGATTGTTTTGTTGGAACTAATAAGTAGATAGATGCTAGCTTTAGTTTAGTGCCTTGGTATACTTGATTAGAGGTTGCCAGAACTGCTAACTGAATATAATCCAAATTGCTGAGGTTCATCTATTGCTTTAGTGTTTCTGTGATATGTCCGAACCTTAAAACAACATAATAACAGACTTATATGCTGCCATATTTTTTCCTTTTAAGTGATTTAGTTTCTTCTTGTATACAATATTGCAATCTGAACAACAGAATATCAGAGTATCACTGGTCACTGCTGAATAAAGTAAATGACATCTGCATAAAAATGCTTCACATTTATACTTAGCATTACAAACCTCTGATGGCTAGCAAATCCTTTTGAGTCAGAATAATATGTAATAATGCAGAGCTTATTAATGTTTCCTGTCAGTTTTCCCATGATGAAAGTAACTACCCTTCGATAATTCGAACAATACCAGCATTGTCTTTGACATGAGTAATTTATTCATATTAGGTATTAGCTACTGCCGTTGACGTTGCTTTGTTCCAAAAATTGATCTTTACTATTGCCGATTTTTCACATGGCATGAGTATACGCTTTCTGGTGTTGTGCCTGCTAGTTTAGAATGTGAATGCATTTCCTGACTGCAGAAAATTAGTACATCTTATATTATATCATATTTATGTTGTTTATCTGGCTGTAATAGGAATAGCTTTGTTTACATTAATACTTCTTCGGTTCCTCCAATTGTTACTGCAGGTCGTGCCAAAGAGACTCCTGAAGCATTTTGATGGGAAGTCTGGAACCATCAAGTTAGAATCCCCTAATCGTGGCCGATATCATGTTAGAGTTACAAAGCTCTTTAATAAGGTAGTGTTCTGCCATGGATGGGGGAAATTTGTTGGTTTCCACCACATAGAACAGAATGACTACTTGGTGTTTCGTCACATTGATAAATCTTGGTTTGAGGTTTTGATCCTCGATTCTGATGGCTGTGAGAAAGTGTTTCCCTGTGCTGGCATAAGAAACACCCCAAGGTTCCAAGGTAGAAGTGCAAAATATGTTGATACTTCAAGCAACTCTCATCACGAGACCCCAGAATCAACAGCAAGTGAAACTGCAAAAATGGGTGCAACATCCTCATCATAATCACGTTACTTGCACATTTGACTTGAATTTAATGTTACTTAATGATATCAATCTTCTAATCTTCTATGAATTTTTTACAGGAGAAGACATTCCATCTGAAAAAACATCTCTTGAGTCAGATGATCTTCATACACCCCTCAAGCAAGATTATGTTTTGACAAAAAGAAGCTATCTATCTGAAGCACAAAAAGAAGAGAGTAATTGCACTTATCCACCAAATTCAACCAGAAAGTACTGCTTTTGTAGCAGTCATGAGGAAGAGCCATGTTGAAACACCATCTCCTTATTTGGTAATATCACAACTCCACCTTGTTGGATGTCAACTCCCTTTATCTCAAAATTAACACTGTTGATAGCTAATTTTGTGTTGATAAGAATTTATTCTCCTGATATATAAGGATTTCGGCCATCTTGAATTCTCAGGAATCTTCTCGATACTTGTTAAACAAGTGTTTTTTGTTTCTTTTCTTGACAACTCAAACTGTATTTTCTGTATTCTTTGTTTTCTGTCAAGAGCCTGCCGGAACAGGGCAGCCAGCGCGGGGAGCTCTAGGCCTCTAGCTACATGTTTGCCTATGGTCAGGCTCAGGCATGGGTCATATCTTACTCTGCTGCATAATTTCAGCCACCCAGGGAATCTCCCAAGCGAATCTGAATACTGAAGCATCACTGTGTCTGCTGTTCTCATGTTGAAAGCATCCACTTCTAAAGTTTCAAAAAAAGCATCCACCTCTGTATTTGCTACTCCGTACCAGTGAAGGGTACCAGTGGGGCATATGCTTCAAAGTGGTAACCTTGGTATCTAATTTTTTTGCAATATATATGAGCATTTCATCATTACCTAAAAAATTAGGGCAAGAGCCTGATGCTCGGACGTCTGATCCCATCGGACACCCGGGTCCACACGGCCCGGCCCACCTCAGCCTCTGCCTTCCTCTCTGCTCCACACGACCCCGCCTCCAGCACGCCCCGCCGCCCCTCCGTCCACCACCCGGCGGTAGGGTCTTGCCGGAGCTCCGGCGAGACCCTACCGCCGCCGGCGACCAGCTTCTCCCCATTCCCCTCCCCCTGCCCCTGGCCCGATGTGGCCATCTCCAACTCCGGCGAGCTCCACACAAGTCCGGCCATGGCGCCCCGCCTCGACCTGGCCCGACCACCCCTTGCTTCGCCAACCGCACCTAAGCCGCCCGTCCACCATTCCCACCGCCTGTCCTACCTGCCTCCCAGGCCGGACATCTATACCCCCAGGAAAGGTCGCTGGAGTTGGAGAAGAAACGGAGAAAGTTCGCCGGAACCCTAGGTCGTCGGAGTTGGAGGAGAAGGAGAGGGAGGAGAAGGTGGGGGAGAGGGGGAGGAGGTCACCGCCCTCGGATCGGACGCCGCCGCTGCCGGAGCCGCCGTCGGCGACGCGGCAAGGCGTGGGGAGGCAGCGGTGCGCGAGCGTGGGGAGGGGGGGGGGAGGCCGTCCGATTTTTTAGTACTCGTCGTTAGGACGTACTACCCCCAAGCATTACCGAAAAAATTATCATTTCATTATTATGGTTTGAGCAACGGTAGCATTTCTGTACACCACATACAGTACTGCACTTGTGTATTTTTCGAGGTTCTAGCTTGAGCAAGTCATGCAGCAGCCTCCGCAGATTCCCTGTCATCTTTTAGTGAAAACTGAAAACGGTATGAGCAAGTCATGCAGCAGCCTCCGCAGATTCCCTGTCATCTTTTAGTGAAAACTGAAAACGGTATCAGGAGTTACAATACAATGAGATGCCATTCCACGAAGTTCCTTCAAAACAGATATGATTGCCTCTGCATTTGTCAAAGATGCTTCATGATGCACAGCCTACCTTGCAGTTCTATTCGCCAATAAGGGAAAAATGGATGAAGGTAGGCTTGTGACACTGTGACTATATATAACGGTGAGTGCCCTTGCAGTTCTCTCCATGACTATTCTCTCCTCTCCAAGTGCAGTTTCTCAGCAAAGGTGAGAGACCATTCCTCCCTTCTATTGAGCAGTAAGAAAGTATGAGATCCTAGAACTGCTTTCATTTCTTCATATGTATTTACATGGTACATTGAAACTTTTGGTTCGTTTTATGGCTACTCTATCTACATTGATAGTAGCACAACCTACCTTTTCTTTTCTTCTCTCTCTCTCTCTCTCTCTCTCTCTCTCTCTCTCTCTCTGTTGAGGGAATTTCTTTGCAGGTTGTACTGCATATTACACTTAGGATCATAGATTACAGCATGTTACGGTAATGCAATTTTCATATGTTTTCTTGAACTTGAATGAAGCATAAGCAAGAAAGTTCCACTGTGGAATTGTAGGTTCAGTAAACTGAAGTAGCACACTCTCTTACTTGCTCATGTAATGATTTGAAGACCAAACTACCTACTTTATCAAGAAACTCATCTTTAAAGAGCCAAACTACCTATTTTATGAGATTGTTTTGCTTTCGGTACAATACAAACAGAGTTACTTTTTTTTTTATTGAAAGTTGCATATCTGATTAAAATTTAAAAATCCAAAATTCAGTTGCCATGGCTGGGAGTGGTGCTTCTCGGATCCAGAAACCTTGTGATGCTTGCCAAAGATACCTGGACCATTTGAATGGAAAGAATCAAAATGTTAGATGCTTCCTCAGCACCATGACTGCCTGTTCTAAACATAGCATGGTAAGCCTTCACCAGTTTGCTATCCTTCCTTGCTCATGTTCCTGCATACATTTTATTTTTCCATTTTGAAGTGACATGGTTGGTGCTTCGGAATTAGAGAACATATAGTTGATTTTGTATTTGGTCCTTGATTCGAGGTCGCCAAAACTGCTGTCTGAATATAATTCAAATCTGACTCATCAAGTACTTTAGTGTTTCTTTGACATGTCCAAGCTTAAAACAAAAGCAGAATGAACATGTATTTCATGCTACCTGAGGAAAAGCTTCAGCTTGCCCCTTTGTAAGAGATTTAGTTCGTTTCATGTATTTTAGCCTTCTCGTGATCACTGTTGAATAAACTAAATACCATCTGCATTGATTCCATACACATAGTTGCCCATCAAAATTTGTTTAGATGTAGGAACCTCTCATGGTTGGCAAATCCTGTCAGTCACAATAGTGTGTAATAATGCAAAGTGTATCATGTACTTCTACCAGATTTCCTACAATGGCAGTAATTTTTTGCAGCACTAGCATATTTTGGACATAACTAATATATTTTGATATTAGCTTCTGATGGTTCTCTGTTCCACAATCGATCTTTACTTCTGCCGAATTTGTACATGAAATGACTATTACCCTTTCTTGTTTGTGTTATGCTAGTTTAAAAATTAAAACATAGACAGAGCATTTATGAAGCATGTCCTCACTGTAGAAAATGAGCACATCTTACTTTACATTATATATATATATACTATTTCTTTGGTCATTACCGAATAGACTCAGTTTACGTCAATACTTCTCTTGTACTTGTTACTACAGGTCGTGCCAAAGAGATTTCTGAAGCATTTTGCTGGACAGTTGTCAGGAATCATCAAGATAGAGTCCCCAAATCATGGTTCATACGAAGTTGAAGTTACAGAGCACTGTAACAAGGTCGTGTTCAAAATGGATGGGGAAATTTGTTGAGTCCCATCACATAAAAGAAAATGATTCCTTGCTGTTCCGTTACGTTGAGAGGTCTTGTTTTGAGGTTTTGGTGTTTGATTCTGATGGCTGTGAGAAAGTGTTTTCTTGTGCTGGCATAAGAGGTGTAGATTATGTTGACATCTCAAGCACCTCTCATCACGAGACCACAGAATCATCAGCAAGTGAAAGGTGTCAGAAAGATACTTCCTGTCATCATGGGAAAATTGCAAAAAGGCTACAACATTCTCATCATCATCTGAGTCAGGTTAATGTTAAATAGGTTATTTACACATTTGAGTTGAATTTTATAATACTTGTTCATATAACCTGTCGTCAAACTTTGTACAGGAGAAGATATGACATCTGAAAACAATTCTTTTGAGTTGGATGATCTTCAGACACCCCTAAGGCAAGATTATGTTTTGCCACAAAGAAACTACCTATCGGAAGCACAAGAGAAGAGAGTAATTGCGCTTATCCAGGAAATTCAACCTGAAAGTACTGCTTTTGTAGCAATCATGAAAAAGAGCCATGTCAAACCACCGCATCCTTATCTGGTAAGATCACAACTCGATCCTGTTTGGATGGCAACTCACTTATCTTGATATTAACCTCTTGTTGATAGCTGATTGTGTATTGCTGAGCATTTATCCTCCCGATATATCAGGGAATGTAGCCATCATCAAGTACCCAGAAACCTTCCTAACACTTATTAATCAAATGATTTTGTTTCTTGACAATTGAAATTGTGTTTTCCTTTTTATTCACGGTTGCCTGTCAAGAGCCTCACATCATGTTACATCTATAATCAGGTTATTTCCAAGGAATATGCGCTTGCACATTTCCCACGTGAAAAAACACGAATGTCACTCTTCAAAGGCCAGGCAAGAGCAAGAAGTGGCACCCCATATTCTACAAAAAGAACAGATGGAAGAATGTACATGCTTAGGGGCCACCAGTGGATGGACTTTGTCTGTGACAATCATGTGCAGGAGGGAGACATCTGCCTCCTTTTACCGGCAATGGCTGGGAGAAGATCCACATTTACAGTCTATTTAATTCAGGCAACAGCAACTTGTTCTAGGGATGGATCTGGTAAGAGGGGAACCTTAAGCCGTCCGAAAAGGAATCAGCAAAGAAGGCTGCAACATCCTCACTGTATGAGGAATCAGGTTAAATTGCTGAGCCATTTTTATTTTCGCATCATACTTCTTTTATTATTGTCGGTTTCACAATTTAATAAAATATCTTAGCAGGAGAAGATAGTCTATCTGGCTCCGAATCTATCCAGTCAGACCATGTCAAGGCATATTCAGAGCGTAATTATGTCGTATCGGGCACGGTGCCACCTGACTGCAGAACAAGAGGAGAAAATAGATGCTCTTGTCAAGAAAGTTCAACCAGAAATTCCTTTCCTTGTGATTCAAATGAAGAAGAGCAATGTCAACCGTCTTAAATCTGATCTGGTATATGCACTGGTCTTTTTTCTGTGTAGTGGTTGTCTCTTCTTTACATGTTTATAATAATTCAGCACAAACCATTATCGGGTGTATCATGTTGCATTCGTGGTTTAGGTACTGTAAAGTAAACAATGTTAAGTTCTTATTGAACTTCAAAACATTATGTTTGTTTCACATGTCACTACACCAGCATTATCATTTTCTTTATTTTCAGTTGAATGAACAGATCAAAATTATTGGTAGATCAGCCTTTCGTTTAAATCTTTACAAATCGTTTTCCTATCTGTTAGGTCATTTGTAAGGGTTATGCAGCACAGCACTTTCCTCAAGAAAGCCAATTCATCACACTTGAACGCCCAGGAGGGAAAAAGTGGCGGCCCAGGCTCCATGTTAGACCTGATGGACATGGATACATGCTAACGTCCGCACAATGGAAAGACTTCGTCCGTGATAACAAGTTGCACAAGAATGATATATGCCTGTTTCAACCGATGCCAAGTGAAAAAGGTTTCAGAGTGATGGTCCATCTGCTTCCTGAGCCAAGCACTCGTTCCCCTTCCTCGGGTAGGCATGCCCATGGCTTAAACAACCATATAAAAAGAGGAGTGACATCGACTGCACATGTTCATGAGAAATCAGGCAGTATGGACACTTTCCACTGTTATGGTCTATCATGTATTTTGTTTTGCGTCTTTTTGCTCTGTTTGGTGATGATGTTGTGAAATCCTTTTTGCAGGTGAGAATTCTGGATCGTTGGACCTGCATAAGCGTCAAACTGTGCAGCAAGGGCATCATCACGTTTTGAGTGACTGTGAGGGGCCTTCTAAGCCTCCTCTCTATGTAGTGCTGGGCGGTACCTGTTTAACTTCAGCACAGGAGAAGGTAGTGCAGGGGAAAGCCATGGCCATCAAGGCTGAAGTGTCCATTTTTGTGGCGATCATGAATAAGAAAATTCTTGGCTACAGCAACGAAGCTTTCATCCTAGTAAGTACAAATGCTTAAGTATATGCATACGCATAAACCAGAGTTTTAGTTCTGTAGATAGTACATAGGTATTGGTTGAGCTTATTAATCATTGTACCTGGAAATGTGATTCAGGACTTCAGTGATGCCGCTGACTATCTTCCTGACGGGAAGCAAGCTCTGATGCTCCTTCGGCAGGGGCATGGCTGGGCGTGGCACACAAACTTGCACAACCGGCTGATGCTTGCCACTGGAGAATGGCGCAAGTTTGTCCGTGACAGCAGCCTGGAGGAAGGGGACATCTGCCTGTTTGAGCCCATGAAGAATGAGAGGCTTGCCTACATGCTGGTGCACATCATTCGCAGCAAGCAGTACTCTTAACTAGCTGGCATTATGCTGATGGGCTGAATTTGTGGTGGCTTTGCTGTCCTAAAACACTATGTGGTGTCTACTGTTGTGCCTACTCTCCAATGCAGTGGTAAAGTAGTAACTAGTAATGGTAGATGGCTGAGGGACTCCCCTACTGTTAAAAAAATGAAGTTAGGTGATGTGTTGTTAGTGTGATCAAGTACTTCGAAGTACAAACTCCTGCTTACAAATAATCTTGTTCGCTGTATCAATGGACCTGTGCTTTCGTGCAGGAGTAAGATGTTTAGTAGAGTTCTCTTGTGTTGAACTATGTGATGTGCCGCGGTTTGGTGAGAAATTACTTAACTTTAGTCATCACAGCCACAACATGGCCCGATGACCAAATGTCATGCATGCACTCGCCTATTGAACGAGGTGGAGGTCCATGTGAGGCACATTAAAAAGAGAAATTCTCAACCTCCCCACCCCCCCCCCCCAAAAAAAAAAAAAAAAAAACACTGACCATTGACACTGATATCAGTGGGTCTAAAATTGAGTAATCCACCTATACTATTATCAGATTTTGAGGCTCCTATGTACAATAAGAAAGCTATCAACCCTTAAACCTTTTATATACCTTTCAAATGATATTACTATGTTCTGTTGAGGAAAACTGTTGCATGTGGACATACAGATTGTGAGGCTTGTAATATAGTATTTCCATATTACTAGAGCTCAGACTAACAAATTTATAGACTACAAAAGGTCAAAAGTTATCTTGCCAACTTCAGAATTGTAATCAAACAGAATAACTGAACATCATCCAGGCACTTCTTAACACTGACACTGCAACAAGTCTCGATCGCCATGAACAACGAAAAATTCAACACCAGCTAGATAACAAATCAAGATTCAGCTACCGTACTTCATTAGAGGATACAAAATTTGCGGGTAACCAAGCATCAATTCATTTGAATGCCATAAACTATAATGTCTAGATACTGCTCAGCCAAGTCCACCCTTTCACTCAGCCAGGTCCATGAGCGTCTTCATCACTTCCTTGGTCAGGTCGTGGCCGCGCATATGTATTTTCATCCGTGCATACCTCTGCTTCTTGATCTTCTCATCCAATGCACGAGCCTTGCTATCGTCGATCATCACAAACTCCCGCTTGAACACGCCCGGGTGTGCCTTCTGAAGTGCCATCACCTCCTCCGCAAGGTATGGGTACAGCTCACACATCTCATCAGGCTCCCTCCCAGCACCACCATTAGCCACCGCCTTCTTGGTAGCCGCCTTGGTAGGCCAAACGTTCTTGGAGAGGTCAAAGAGACGGCGGTCATCATCGTTGCTCGGCAGCGCGCCCTTCTTGGCGCTTTGATGTACCGGCTCTGCAAGCTCTTCACCTTCCTCTGAGCTCAGGGAGGCTGCAGCCACTGTTGTCGAGCTTGCCAGTGAGGGCTTTGGCCAGCACGTCTGTTTGAGGCAGCTTGCCCTGCTCCAGGCGGTGCGCAGCGAGAGCCTCCAGGATGCGGAACTCGTCGTCAGTCGACCAGGTGCGCTGGAACAGCGCGCTCGGCCGCTTGGCGCCCTTAGCCTCCATCTCTTGATTTGGAGCGGGCTTCGTCTGCGGCGGCATCTCGTCGTCCGCCGCCTCCTCCTCCTCCTCTTCGTCGGAGGTCTCGGATTCCTCGCGAGTCGGCGGCGGCGGAGGCGGTTTCTTGGTGGCGGAAGAAGGAATCACGTGGCTGGCCTTCTCGCCCTCCCCTCATCGTCCTCGCCATCTTCATCCTCATCGGACGCTTCGATTCCTGGTCCTTCTGCGGCGGCGGAGCAACGCTCTTGGGAGCGGCCGGAGGCGGTGAGTGGGCGATCTCCTCCGCCTCCGCCTCCTCCTCAGAGCCCGAACCAGAGGCGGTCTCGTCGTCGGAGGGAACCGGGGGCGGAGGCGGCCTAGGGGCGCCTTGCGCTTGGGGCCATCGCCGCCGCTCTAGGGTTTAGTGGTTTAGGACAAGCGGGGAGGCCGGTGGCGGCGCCGGGCTCGGGGCTTCCAGGCGTGGAGGACTCCTTGCTTATAGGACCCGATTGGGACGCCCATCCGTTGGATTTGGCACTGGAGTGAGCATCTGCCGTCCATTTCTTATGAAAACATCTTCAATTCGGAGCAGACATGTTCGTTATAGACATCACCACTCCTAGTGCTCATTATAGACATCACCAGTTCAGAATCTGAAATCAGTCGAACAAGAAGCAAACAAAAATACTCACAGAACAAAACCCTTCTCTCTGTTTTTTTATAAACGTAACACACAACAAAACCTAAGGCCAATTCCTATCGATCCTATCGATTCTCACCAGAGATACTCATGGTTCCAGCATTATTCAATGCCGAGTTGCATCAGAAACAATAGTGGAATACAACTTGCTTGATGAGCATAGTTGCACACAATACTTTATTTTTGCGACAATAGTTGAATCAATACGGTGAGGCCGTCAATGCATCAAACTCGACACTATGAACAACTCGAACATAGAGAGTCAAAGCATTTCATGTTTAACCAAAAGTTAGTCAAAATTAAAATACTTTTCAAAACTAGTTGCAATGACTTCTAATTTGAAAGCATGAGTACTCTAACAAAATGATAAACTCCAAAGCCAAACTGGGTTTATTCCTGCGGTTGGTTTTAAAATTGCAGGATATAACATATAGCGACATCTTTGCTCTAGAAACTATGAAGTATAGCACAGCTACAACAGAGCATAAAAAAAAACAGTTTTAAGATAACCATGAAAAATACAAGTAACTGATTCACAAAAATATTAGAATCATGAAATCTGATGACACAAACAGGTTTACATGGCATGAGCCTAAGAAACATTACTTAATGGCACGTGTTCAGTTTTTTTCAAAACACCAACTTAGCAGCAAAATATATATAAAAAAACATATTACTACGGCTTAATTAATTGGGATAATTAATTTTAGGATGCACATAAAAACAACCAAATTATTTATAATGCCCCGTGCCAATATATTGTAAAAATATTATATATCTATATAGCAAATTATAACGTGAACCGATATAAAAATGAATCGCAATGGCAAAGCACATAGATGTGGTTCTTACATTGTTGGATAACACTATGATGAAACCCAAAACATGATCAAATTCACGTGACTCAAGATATGCTTGAAAGGCTCAACTAACATTTCACCATACCAACTTTGAGTTCGGAACCTTCTCTCTATTACTATCAATAGGCAAACAAATTTTGTCAATAACTATTTTGCAACAAATTGATTAAATTTGTGAAACAAAATTGAGGATGCAGTATGATAAGAGGTAATCTCATTTTAGATACGTGATCCCATGAGTATGATTTTTTTTTTTACTATAGTTCAAGCATAGAATAATTAGATCATCATAAAATTTCAATACAATTGGACCATGGAAGTTGCAGCTATGAATTGTTCCAATTTATTATAGAAAAATATAGATCTAAAGCTAAAAAAACTTTGTACCATAGAAGTAGTACACCCTCAATAGCTAAGGGAGTTATGTATACCTTATCAAACAATAAAGTAATCATAGCAAGACAGACAATTAGAAGAAGCATCCCAAAATAAAGTATGTTTTAACAACGCAAGCAATTTGTAGGCTGCTACACCCTCTGCTCCTCACTGAAGAGCAAGCAATCAGCCGACTCAGAAAAGGCCGTCCAATCCCCATAGCATATTTGATTCATAAACAAAATTCTTCTCAACATTTCCAAAGGCAATATGATAGCATCGATAAAGTGACCTTTATACATACAGTATGCCCAGAAAGCAAACAGATAGCAAGTCCCTTTCCGAAAGGACTAGATGTCAGTTCACAATCCGTCGAAATCACTCTGAAAGTGCTCCACAGTCTTACACATACTGTATATTCATTCACCAGAAGGCAGCGAAGGCCAACCACAGATGTCTGAATCGAACACCCAATTTAGCCATAAAGAAGCGAAAACGAAAGGCTCATAGCAGGCTGCAAGACACATGGTATCGGCGAAGTACACATCAACAGATTTTCAAATCCTTTTTGCTCCTTTTATTGATGATGATGATAATGGAAGAAACAGCAACATGAGATGGAGTTATTGTAATTAATTCCTAACCCCTCACAATCCCTTTTTTTTTTTTTTTTCTTCTACGTCAGTTTCTAGAACAAGTGCACATATTCTAAAAAGAAAACAGTCAACATATACCACATCCTAGAGGACAACCCACAAAGTAACAAACACTCCCTAAAGCACACCCAGCCATAAGGCAAACTGGCTTCTTTGGACTACAGCACAAACTGCTTCGCATAATCTAAGCAGTGTAA
Source organism: Hyparrhenia diplandra (assembly GCA_015847255.1). Taxonomy (NCBI): domain Eukaryota; kingdom Viridiplantae; phylum Streptophyta; class Magnoliopsida; order Poales; family Poaceae; genus Hyparrhenia; species Hyparrhenia diplandra. Next base: position 67,221 of record JADLZK010008097.1, on the reverse strand, counting down.
TATAATAGGAAGAACAAGAGAGAGAAAAGACACAACACAAGAAAGGAAAATACCCTCCGAGATGAAAAAAAAAATAGACAAGGAGGGGGCTCTAATGCCTTAGCACCAGGAGCTCAACCTAAATGTGTCTTAGAACCTTTTTCCCAGTCATTGAACATTTCTCGTGGGAAGACAGTCCCATAGCTTCACTCTCTTTTTCCTTTTCCGCTTGCATGAGAAAATGCAAGAGAACCGATGAAAAATGATGGCTTCTTGACATTGTACACATCAAATTTATCATTCAGGTTGAATCCCAATCCAGAGGTTATCTCATTCCCCAGTTCAACTAGCTCATGGCAATGATGGCATCATCCTTGTGTTGCAACTTCATTGGGTTGCTCCTTGTTAGTACAGGCTGCATCAAGTACTTCTGGAACATTGTTGCTCTGATCCTCATTTTTCTTGGTTGTATCATGTACCATCCCAACATTGTTGCCCTGCCCCTCATTACTCTTGGCTCTACCAAATTCTGTCGCACTTGTTTGCCTTTTAACTTCTGCAGTTTTTTCAGCTTTTGGCTGCATAGAAGATGAAAATCAATGAGGAACAGAATAAACGCTATTTGTCAATGATAATGTAAATGACAGATTACTATTATTAGGACATATTAATATGTGCAACTAAAAACTTCTGTCACCAAAACCAATCGGGTCAACAAAGTTACATACAAAAATACTGGACCGAAGAATTCAAAATGACAAGTTCTTTACCCAGAAAAAGAAAGCACTTAGTATAGACAACAGATTATATTTGTTAAGAAATGTAAAATGATATGGAGATGGTTCGCATTATCTATTTTGGCCACTTGTATTATTCCTGGTGTATTCCTATAGGAAGTTCTAGGTCTCAATCGAAATACCCATAACCTTCCACCAAACATAAACCAAGAAGCATAGCACTGCCATTTTGACCAAGTAAAACTAATGGTTTTATATGGTCCATAAATACAATGAACAAATAGAAACAAATAAGAATGTTGTTAAAGAATAGGAGTTCAGACTATTCAGTTCATCACTCCATACCAATGGGTGATCAAACGACGTAGTAAGCGGCTTGCCTCTTCTGTCCTGCATTACTTTCTGCCGATTTTCGTAGAAGTCAAAGTCATCCAGTATTGATGTTTTACATGCAAAGTTCTTGAAAATGGTCAACATCTCTGTACCTTGTGAAAATTTGACCTGGATTTGAAAACATAAATAATAGGTGGTTGAAGTAAACCAAAATACCATCTTTACAGTACAAGAAAGCATATTTAGACAAAAATGAAACACTCAACTGATTAGTAAAACAGAGGAAACTGAAGAATAGAATAGACAAGAACCAAAAAGTGTTTCAATGCTTATAAAGTTTTTGGCATTTCTTTCATACAAAGTAGAATCAAGAGAATCATTCAGATCATGGAAGATTCATTAACCATACAGAACACAAATAGGATTGATTGTTTCAACAGCAAGGAAAATCACATGGGCAATAGCATGAAATATTATGAACAAACAGATTTCCTGACATATTGCCATCAAATGAGAATTAACTTACAAAGCTCAACCTCTTGATGTAAAAAATAGCAAGAAACTCTTGCTAAGTATTGGAAGGAATACCTCTTGCGTGTCCCTGCTGTTTGTCACAGGTTTATTCTCATTATTCTCCAAAATTATATGGCGAAATTGTGGATTAGGAACATCCTTGATGATGTGCCATTTTACTGAAAAGAAACCATTCCACTTGTCCTGTTGCCAGAAGTTCATGTTCCTGTTGAAATCTACTGGGCCAACCATCTCAGCCACGCCACAGAACTGACCACTAGCATTAACCTGTAGTTTAATAATCAACATGAAAAGGGTCAGAAGAAAAATAATAATGCTACCCTTTTCATAAAAGGGCCACTTCGATATGCAACTCATTAACTTGCTACGAATATGTGAAAGGACTTTAAGAAAGTACGAAAATAAACAAGGCAGCACTGTGTTATCAGATAGTCAAAACAAAGGTTGCCATGTTCTACCTACATAGTGGTACACCATGTTTAGACGGCTGTAATGATTACTAGAACAGAATTCTAAAAAGTTCCATGGAACAAAGAAACCTAATGGCATGTTATTTTAAAATAAATAAACAGGTAAATTAAAAAAGTAATCGCTTCCTGTTGTGCACTTCCCACAAGAAAGTAAGTGCTCAAACAACAGTTAGATACATCGAGTAAGAACAAATGTTGGAATACTACAGGGACACTTCATGAGGGAAAAAAAACTCTAGGAACAATTAGTAGTGTGTACTTACTGAGAAGAAAAGGAAAACAGGACATTTGGTTCCTTTTTCTGCCATCCTTTCTTGTGCAAGCCTATAGGCATTGTCAAGCCTTTTATTTCCATTAGGAGTACTTGCCCAGACATTGTACTTAATACTCTTGTGAATATCATCTTCACTGTAAGATTTAATTACAAAGAATAGAGCTTGTTCATACTTTGTAACAAAATCTGAAAGATTATATGCATTTTTGCTTATTACAAGTGAAGGTATGCTAGCTTTAGCACCCCCTGCACTTGACAATCCAACATCAGATTGAGGGCTCAAACCGTGTTTTGAGTTATCAGTGTGGTTGTTCTCATCAGATTCAGGATCACCGTGCCCATTCAACTTACTTCTCGTCTTAAGCTTCTCACTGTTGTTCCAGGTTCTATCACTTTCTTTCACATTGATACCCTTGCTTTGATAAACACTGTTTTTTTCCTTGGTTATTACTATGCATCACAAACTTGCTAGATGGAAGATATCCTTTTGTTATGGAAACACCAGATGCCTAGCATGAGAACAAGCATGTGAAAGTAAGTTTCCTACCTTTATGGGGCAAGGGCCAAGACGGCAAGATCAATGTTTTACAGGGTTTACCTTATTTGTACCCTTCGATGATGGGCTGCTATTAGCAGCATTTGGTACAGTTTCTAGACCTGAGGATGATCCTTTGATAGTACCTGCTGCGGGTTTTCCACTGCGAGCAGCTTTCAAGAAGGAACAGCATGTTTATTAGAAGAATATTTTGGTCTTGCAGCATAATTTGTTTGATGCACACCAACTGGATGTCCCTGAACCCCATCCAGAAATACAAAAAGAAGGGTCCCATGAGTATGCAGGTACTAGTTCAGTTCCGTAAGGAATTGGTTGAGCAAAAATGCCAGGTGTGCTTAGATCCTGAACTGGAATTGCAGTGGAGTAATATGGTTCTTTGCTGACATATTGACCATCCACACTGGCAATGCCTCCAGGAACAACCGGACTATAAGAAGCATATCCATTTTCATAACCCGGAAGATAACAAAGATATGACCCACTGTCAGCTTGAACCACCTGAAATGGAACATGAGGCAGATATAAAAACAAGTTCTTGTGCAAAACAGCTTTAAAAGCTGCACAGTCGAGGAACAGTTCATCCTGGAAATGATAGACACCGGAAAAGAAAGATGCCAATAACTAAAAAAAGGCAACAATTCAATCACCACTTTTGAAATTGAGTACTTCAAACAACACTCATAATTTTACACTTCATTCAAGTAGAACGCTAAAACAGGTATACTCATCAATGGCAATCATTTATTGTTTATCTCGAGTAGTACAGCATATAGATCGATGGCAAAAAAAATGTTTAAAAAACCTGCAGAGAGATTTTTGGCACAACGATAAGAATAGAAGAATAAAGAGTGACACTAAAATAGTAGGCCACTTTCCCAAACATGTCAAGAAAAGATGACAGCCAACAGGTGCAAAGCTCGTTGGTACCACCATAGAGACGCACAAAGTGCACCAGACTCCAAAGTTAGGACCACTGGTGACTACAATAGGAAAGGCATATGTGAGACTTTATGAAGTACACTATTATTATAACTTACTGCTGGCTGCACCTCTAGGCCATTATATCCAACAAAGTAGCCATTCTCATCCCATCCTCCATATGAACCTGCATTAAACAATCAAGTAGGCAAATGAATGAAAAATCTTTTTTAAAAAGGAAAATAATCAAATCATAATCTACCTACCAGGATAATAATATCCATAGTAATACATCCCTTGGTCCCCAAAAAGAAGTTTCTTGGTTCATTTCACTTTCCTTCACAGTACTAGCTGCATCGCCGGAGGAAATGCAAGATACTGCATCAGAAGAACTTGCATCTTTCTTAGCAGGCTACAAGGGTCGAAGATGAAAGGCATCAAGAAGGATATATCACAACCAATCATCCACAGGACAAAGAAGGAACTAAAGGTGTTCCTTATACGCTAAGATAAGCAAGTTAGTAAATTGTGTATGGGAATGAGAATCTCACCAAGTTGACACTGCTTGCCTTCGGTGCTAGCATCAATCTTCAAGCTGTTGATTGCTTCTTCAATAGCTGGATGATAGAAAAGTCAAGGCTTGCAAACAGAATATATACTTCTAAGGGTCATTGTCCCCGAGTGGGGAGTGGCCAATAAAATAAGCCAACCACAGCCACGGTGATCAACAGACATAACATCAGGTTGATATTGTGCAGGTAATAATTGTCCTTCATCAATGGTCATAGGGTTATAGATCTAAAAAAAAAACAGCAGATTATTTTATCAAAGTACATAAATTTCGTTTCTGTTTCACAAATGCAAGGGTGGTCAAGGAACTCTAGCTGAACTAGATTTGAGGGACTGAGACATGCGACGCCAACCTAACCAATATAGAGGAATCCTTCAGTGCAGGCACCATATTATTGGTGTATGTACCTGTCAAATAAATGGGAGTTGGCTCAGCTCTCACCATCTCTCAAACCCCAATAATGAAGGGCACCTAATAATAGCATATATTACTGGATTGCTAATAGCAACCCTAACATGACAGAATGGAAAGGCTCAATAATGTCAACTGTCAGGATTAGATTTAGAATGGATAAAAATTTTGATCAGAATTGTACACAGCCCACTCATGAAAATAAAAAACTGCATAGACAATTCTGCGATAAGTTCTGCAAACTGTGATCCAAGGGCAATCCAGATTCAAAGACTGTTTTCGTTTTCCAAAGTCCGTAAAAAGAACTTTTTATATATAGGAGGGTAAAAACGGAGTTGAATAGCAACAGGAGCGACAAAATTCCACACTCCAGTACTTCAAATTAAAAACGGCTACAGAAATTATATTGATCCAACAAAAAGAACTCGCAACAACAAGAACAGCAATCGCATGAGCTCCAGGAATCCATCCACCGGATCCACGAAAAGAGAAAAAGAAAGCCGTACTGCGAACGAAATTAAAGGATACGCTTCTGGGCCAAGTCGCCCTTGGGCTCCATGAGGCCACACCACAGCTCGCCGCAGAAGAACCCGGCGTTGCTACGCGTGTCCTCCAGCTCGACCGCGAAGTGGGGGCCGGGGGAGGGGCCGCCGGTAAAACCTAAGCCTCTGCTCTGCTCCGGCCGCCGCTGCAGAGCGCGATAAACGAGGCGTCAGTTAGACTGCACATGACACCAGTGGTGGGGTTGAGAAGTGGTGAACGAAGAGGCGAGGCGAGGCGAGGGAGGAGGTCGGTACGGCGGAGGCGGGCAGCCGACGAGGAGAGGAAAGCAGGCGGAGGCGTGGGGAGACGGACGGCGATGGATGGAGCGAGCCGGTGAAAGGCGAGGAGACGGCGGCGAGTTTTGGCGAGGGGGGTTTAATTGGTTGGGAAGCCTTTCTCTCTCTCTCTCTGGGGATGGATGGATGGCGATTTTGGGTCTCTGCGGTTTTGAACTTTTGATGATGAGAGAGATGAGATGATCCCTGGGAGATGATGAGGAGATGAGATGGATGGAGAGTGGAGGACGGCTGCGTGCGTGCGTTTGTGGGTTGCTTGCAGGTTTCTTTGCAAGAGTTTTGTAGCGTTCAGGCGCCTATATATTTTGGCGTTCTTTAATTATAGCTTTTGTTTGCATTGTATCCCACACGACAGGAGTAGGACTGCACGACTCGGATCCTCTGCGAGTGACTCCGTGACATGCTCGCCGCCTTGTTTGAGCCCTGTTTATATGCAGAAATTTAAGTGATATTTTGTTGATATCTGTTGAGTATCAACTGTCCCAGGACACCTATCTATCTATATCTAATTTCGATTGTCAAACAACGTCTTTGTAGTGATAAGTTTCAATTTATATCTCAGTATCTACATCTTTGTTCCTTCAGATCAATCATTCCTCTTCGGGACCGAAGGGGTTGAGGGGTAATTTAGTTCAATTCCTCTCAATCCCCTTCAATTCAGAAGGGCAATTGTTGAATCCAATCCGACCTTTACTCTTGTTATCTTCTTGTTTTCCTTCATGTTTTAATTCAAGTTACAAAAGCTTCGTTGGTGCCATAACACAACTCTTCTTTCTCTAACCTTGTTTGAGGTTGGTCGGAACCATACGTGCGAAATCCAGGTCCTAAGCTTATTGCCTAGCGGCTTAGAGGTTGTTTGGTTTTTTTAGTCCTAGGACTTTTTTTAATTAGGACTAAAACTTTTTAGTCCCTACATGTTTGGTTATAGTAGTGACTAAAGAGGGACTAAAAGTTATCAATGAGATGGTAAAAGACCAATTTAGTCCCAAAAAGACCCTCCAACAGGGTCTTCTATTTTAGTCCCAAATACTAGTTTTAGTCCCAAAAAGTCCCTCATGCTTGGTTCCTTAGGGACTAAAAGAGACTTTTTTAGTCCTAGAGACTAAAAAGTCCTTAAACCAAACAGGTCTTAGTAGTGATACTACTTTCATTAAAAAAAAAAGATACAAATACGAAGTTACGTCCCTATAATTACTTGCAGGTCAAAGTGGTTTCAATTTTAACTAAATTATATTTAACAGTATTAATATCTTGAAATACGCGCCTTACGGCGTGCTCTTGAAAAAAAAAAAACAGTATTAATATCTATATCTACAACTAAATTTACTAGAAAATATATTTATAATTAATTTAATAATACTTATTTTCCATCACAAGTGTCATTATAGTTTTAGTTAAACTTTAAATCGTTTGACTGAGGAGAAGGTTGCATTTTTGGAGGGACCGAGGAGGGAGCACGTAGCAATGGCAAAGGCCAAGAGACGCTACAGGACGAAGCCGAATGCAGACGAGAGAATTGGATGTCTGGCGTGGGCGTGGGCGGGGCGGCGGTGCAAGTTGCAGGGGGGAGCAGAGCATCGCCGGTGCGGTGCGGCGGCAGGCAAGGGGCAAGCGCGAGTAGGCTAGAAAGTGCCGAATTCTCAATTCCGGCACTAGAAGGCACAGGCGCAGGACCACGGAAACCCGTTGCAAAACGAACCAACGGCCGGCGATCGCGATCGCGATCTTGTCCCGGCGAAAAAAAAGGTAGGTGGTGGTGGTGCGGCGGTGAGCCCATGCCAGATGCTGAACAACACTACGCACGCATGTAGCATCGTGTCATGGTTTTTTCTATCTATTTCTTCTTCCAGTCCAGGGCAACAAATTATTAGTTGCTGGATGAAGTGAGAAAGGAGAGGAGGAGGAAATGCAATGGTCACCCACACTGACTGCCATTATTTTTCTATTATTTATAAAGGAGGCTCTTTTTTTTTGCCACTGCCACCTTTCGATGCCAGGAAAGTGGTGACTAGATAGTAGACACGTACGTACTAGTACTAGTACAATGGGAAGCATTTTGTGTGATGCTCCACTAGCCTCGAGAGAAAGAAAGGGAAAAGGAGAGGGAGCCACAAAGGAAAACCAAAGTGCGTGCAGCCTATTTTTTTTTTTTTTTCCCACCCATCTGATTTGACATGGGCAGAAAGAAAATTTAGTGCTTCAAGTGCCCATAATAATTCCTTATCGTGTTGGGTTTTCCCCAAGGGCTCATAGAGATCATCCGTTCTTAAAACTTTGATCAGTTCTTGGTTCTTTTTCTCCCCCAGCTACTCTCATCAGTTTTTTTTTTTAAAAAAAAGGAAAACGGATATGTATAGCCCTTTGCTCTCACCAAGAAGAAGAAGAAGAAAACGTTTACCTTTTTCATTCCAAGGCATCTTTTCCATTGTTGTGTCATAAAAGAATCCCCTCTTCTTGAAAAAAAAAGATAAAACAATGGCAGGGCATCTTCTTCCCTAGCAATTTCTTTTTTTTTGCCTTTGATATTGCCGTGGAATATATCTTTGTCCCGTCGGGCAAGCAGGGTACCATACCTTATGATCATCATCACCTCCTTGGGAAATGAAATGAAATGAAATGAAAATTCGGCATGGAATATATCTATCTCCTTGCCGGACCTACATGGATACGCTCATGTAGCCGTGATGTCACGGCCACCTGCTGCTGTACTTTGGCGGGTGGCTTTGGGGCTCTGGCGAAAGGGGGATGATGCCCTACGCCAGGTCACGGCAAACGCTCGTGTCCAACCGTGTTTCCCGGGCGGCCTTTCAGTAGAGCATTTGCCCAACTTATTTTGTCGGCTGATGCCTTGAACGTGTCGACCCAACAAACATAACCTTCTTAATGCTGCGTAAACACTTCGGTTCCATTTGGTAAAGCCCTAGCTCTACCTATGTATTTTTGCACTCCTGGCTCTAACCATTATAGAGTGAGCTATGGTTAATCTGTTTTATCTTGTTGTTACATATTAAAATAGACTCTTTAATATTAGAGCAACTCTGAAAATCTATTATTCCTAATTGATGAGAATAGTAGTTAAAAAAAAAATTCCCAACAAATTTTAAATTTAGATCTCCAAAGCATGTCCGCTTGTTTTGTTTATTCTCTCACATAATACTATTAAATCAGTCAAAGTCGTTAGTAGAACAAACCAATATCCTCTATTCTGAATTTCTTGTTAATCAAAGATGCAGAATGAGGTTGACCCTCAAGAGTATGCAACAAAACGGAAATAAATGATGAAAATGATGATTAGATTTGGAGATCTAATCAAAGAAATTGTTGAAGGTTTTTTCATATAAAAATATCTATTCCTATCACCAATTAGAAGGATATAAAGAGATTTTTGAGTTGTTCATAGTCTAGAAAATATATATTTTTAAGATGGGCCTCGAAATTTTAGATATGCTAAGTGAAGCTTCAACATCGGTGCGTATTCAAAAATATAAAATTGACACCCTAACATTATGACACAAAATGGCACCCAAATTTAAAGGTTTGGATAGTTCGAGCTACCTGAAATCCCAGAAAAAACCATAAAAACTTATAATATAAAGAATTATAACAAATTTATAAGCAATATATAAACAATAGTTTTTTAGCGAAAAAGGACTTGTAGCCGAAGTTGCTATAGTTATAAGAGCCTTTGTAGCATCTCGTGTCCTCGGGTCCAACTCTCAATGAGAGAAAATATTTAGAATTTAACGACATCATGTTTTCAATAGTAAGAGACGCCTTTGAAGATGCTTATATAGGGGTAGGGTTTGTAGTTTGCACAACACTTGGTGCGCTATTTTTTCGAAAAGATCAGTTATCGACTTTCATTGAAAAGGAGAAGTGAACAAATTACAAGGTTCCGACATAAGATATGCCCTTTTTTTGCGCTTTTGGGAACGCCGTGCCACTCCTATCCTTAGTTTCTAATTTACATTAACATGATTATTCGACTCACCCTCTAGGCCTATTAGATGTCCAGCTGGTGGCAGGACCTCCTCCAGGGGCTCTATTACCCGCCCCTAACCCACGTCTTCGCCGTCTTGGATTGTGCTGAAAAATTGCTCGCGACCGCCATTTATGTTGAAAACACGGTTGTTACGCTCCTTCTAGATCTCCCATTGTGTGAGCATTGCCATAGACTGCACACTTCTTCTTCTCTGCGTTTGGACTCCATTGCTCAACTCGAGAAACTATTCTCCCAAGTCATCATTCTGAGACCAGTTATCAGGCAGCAGGAATGGCGCTTGGATCCAGCCCCTTCGCCCATACTCTCATGGAGCAGCTTCATTCAAGGAAGAGGTGATGTACTGTTTGGTGCCATTTTTTTCTATGACTCCATCAATCTCGTCCCGGTGTCATTTTCCTTCTATGACTTGTCTTGAGAATGATTTGCCGACCCAATGTTTGAAGATGCTTATAGAGATAGGATTTGTACAACACTTCTTGGTACAATTGCATAATAGTGTACGACTCTTTTTAAAAATTCAACCGAGGAAAGTTGCCGATGCATAATGAGTAGCGCATGTACAGCACTTCGTGGTACGGCTGCATGCATGTGACGTTTCGTCGCATAAGACTCTTTTAAATTCAACCGAGGAGGAGAGCTGTCGAAAGAATAAAGTCCAAACAGGACAAAAACAACATCTGCAGAAGAACTTTTACAACATAAAAATAGAAAAGCTGTGTCAGATTATGAACCTCTGGTCCATAAGCAAGGTAATTAAAACTAAACGCATGGACTAGACATGACTTCTCGGAGAGCTTGGTCACGTCTCATGCCCTAGTACTTGGTGTTTCACTGTTTTCTCTGTGAATCATGAAAAGAATATTTTGTGAAGCAAACATTTGGCACATGCCCCTCGACAGGTCTACTAGCCAGGATAGAATAGCCCCCGCTTTTTTTCCAAAAGATGTGCGTCGTCTTTTGCAATCGATTTTCTGAAAGGTAACACTAACACATGTGCCAGATCAAAACCGTCCAAAAAACCCGATTGCAAACGGCACATGGATCTGCCAGGTACTCCTGCTTGATTTCAGCTGGCGACCACGTCGGTGCAAACCTGCAGGCCTCGGCGGGTGCCTGTATGTGTCTGCACGTCCTCGTCTCGGTAAGCCGTCGCGTGCCGGTGCCGCTACAAGCCGGCCGGCCACGCGACGGCGACACGTCAAAGCATCTCGATCTGCATTGCCGTGTCCTGCACAGCTCAAATTTAGGACTGGCAACGACAGATTGTGGACTGCGTCGGCATGGCTTACTTGGCTACCACATAAGCATCAGGTTCGTGCAAGCTGCTTACTCCAATGAGAGCTTTTTCAGTCGATCGCAGATCGTATGGTGATCAGATCACCAAAGCCAGAAGGTACTAGAGTAGTAGCAGAAAAAAGGGGCAAAGACATCAAGCCGAGAAGGGCATGTAGAGCGCGATGGCTTTGGAGCTGCCTTGTAGTTGGCAGCTAGGTACGGCCCCCGGCCTAACCTAACCACTGCAGATTAAGGGTGTGCCAACAACCAAAGGAGCGTGCTGTTTTGAAGCAAAATATGGCCGGAACACGAACGCTGTGGCGTGGCTGTGGTGATCGGTCACCATCAGCACCAAATCAAGCCGCAAATTGACTATCGCTTCATCGGTGGCTTAGGCCTCCACGATGTTCTGAGCGTGATCGAGATCGATGCGCAGCCTAGAATAATGCTGCTAATCATTATCGTTATTATTAATCGAGGAGCCGGTCAAGATGCTCTTCCATTCCATCGACGTGGCCTCGACGGTGGGTCCGATTCATATTTTCCATCATTTTTGTGTGTGTTTTTGTCTCTTGCATCTCACTGTTTTTTTGAGAAGAGTCTTGTGATTTTTTTTGGCTTGCTGTTTCATCGAGCACGGTCGCAGTCATTTAAGACATGATTTGTTGGGCACATATGACATAATCATGTTGTCATAGAGAACATACACATTTTCAAGTTTTACACTTTCAACTATTTTAAAACTATTCAATAAGCATAAAGTTGAATATTATCTATAACTTAGTCATACATTATGGAATGAGCATGAAATTTTACTACATCTCAAGCATACAACGATTAGTCCATTATAAAAATTTCACCACAATAGGATAAAAAAACTGCAGCTGTGAATTAATCACATAAAAGCGTATATCTAAGGCCATGTTTTAGTCCCTAGGTTTAAAAAAAAAATCCCAAGTTAACCAAACAAAAAGGGACTTTTTCTCTTATTATTCCCTAAAAGTACCTCTTGGAGAGAACTTTTTTCAAAATTCCCTAAAACTAAAAGTCATATAGGGCTAATTGAACCAATCAGCCCCTAAAGCTAGAGCAAAATTTTTTTACTAAGGCATACAAATGTTTATTGTATAGATCTAGTCATATTGATCCAACAAAAATAGAATTTTATTTTATGATTTTTTTTTTCTGTAATTTACTATGATTTTTTTCAAAGATTCAGCTGAAATAAATAATTTAAAAAAAAAAAGAGAACAGGGAGGTTATATGTCCAGTTTGAAAAGATAGGAAGGGGTTATGTTCTGTTTTGTAGTTTAGGGAAGAAAAAAACTAACTTCAGCGATAGTTTTTTTTTTTTAAGGGGAAACCAGGATAGGCAAGGCAAAGTAGACTTTTCCCTGGTCTAGAAAAAAAGTCCACTTTGATTTAGGCCGCATGTAAGAAAGTCCCCTGCTTGACGTCCTTTGGTGGGCCGGCCCATTAGATCCAACGAGCGTAGAAATTATTGTCCCAGGATCACTAGTGTAAGTTGGAAAAAAAAAAAAAAAAAAAAAAAAAAAAAAAAGGAAAGTGTAGGTTGGACATCACATTACAGTCTTCAACGCCCCAGCCTTACGATCCCTTTGCACTTAAAAAAAAAAAAATTATTATGAAACTAGTTTTGGCACTGAGGGGTTACAAAGTTTTTGTAATTTTGTATAGCCCATACATCTAGAAAAGTAACGTGCTATATAGTTGTAGTTGTGGAATTAATCCTAGTCCAAAAATATTCCATTCCTACTTGTCCTAGCCTTTGAAGACCTAAGTTGAAAAACAGTTTTCAATGTATATGTTTATTTCATTAGTCACTTGAATGGTTAATGATATTCTGATTAACTACATATCTAATGTTAGAAGTTATACTTGGTTCTTGTGGCATGTCAAGGGGCTCCACACGCAATGGCAAAGGCCATTGGTTGGGGAGCTCCCACCCGGGGTTCAAATCCTCGGGTGCGACACTTTATCCTAAATTTATTTCGAGGATTTTTCCTGGCTGTGCATTAAGTGGTAGGCGGCGTCCCCCCGTCGATAGCGGGCGCCAGTGGTGACTTCGAACTTCAAGATTTGCCGGCTCAGCCCCTTGAAAGGTGCTCATAGGGGGTAGGGTTTTAAATCGCGTGTGTTCATAGGGGGTGAGTGTGCGTGCGTGTTGAGCGTCTGCGTTGTACTGTGTAATCTCAAAAAAAAAAAAAAGAAGATGCATCTGAACTTAAGTGCCACACATCAAACAGTTATACTATACTCAACACATTTTGTATGTGACTGTAGTTTCTTGAGTTTGTTGTGTCTCTGCAGACAAAGTGACCAAGAAGGCTGGAATCGTTGGGAAATATGGTACGGGATTAAATTATTGTCTGTTTTTCTTATTCATGCTAACTTTCTGAAGCTAACCCTTGCAAATCAAAGATGGAAAGGTAGGTCTTACGTTAATTGGCTTAGTTATGCGTTTTTCTAGCTGCTGTTGAAATTTTGAACAATGCCCAGTCTAGCTTGATGACTTCTGCTCAGCTGAACTGCCAGAAAACTGTAGATTACAGAATGTATCTGTTGTCAATTCTGCTTGTTTTGATCAATTTGTTTGTAAAACACATGTAAAACAGTGTTTGTTTTGTCCTATTACTGACTTTGCTGTGCTCTCACTAGTTTGCTATGAAGAGAAATGGCTGTTTGAACTTTTAACCTAAAAATGCACTCGCTGTTGGAACTTCTAACCTCAAGACTCTGAAACGTGACCTGATTCAACTCCTCTGCTCTCTGCTGTCTTGAACATTAGTATCGATCTGAAATAATGGAAAGGCTCATTTTTTTGGATCTATAGTAACGTCCCGTGATGCTGCCACAAACAAACACGAGCTTGTATTGACGCTCTTCTCGTGTTTTCTCTACGCATGTAATAATATTGAGAAACGTAGTGATTTGTGTTCTCACTATGCATGTTAAGGAGGAATAAATAATAAGTAAAAAAAACGAGCTTATATTGATGCTCTTCTCGTGTTTTCTCTATGCAGGTAATAATATTGAGAAACGTAGTGATTTGTGTTCTCACTATGCATGTTAAGGAGGAATAAATAAGTAAAAAAAAAAAAAAAAAATCTCGAGATGTGGAGTATGGGCTGAATTTTTGTTTACATATACGGTGGTCCAGTTCCTAAGAGCGGAACTTTTGTTTTTCAAAATGAGCTTATTGAAGTTCACTAACTAGTAATGACCGAAAGTTTATGCCTGCTCTGTAGTACAGGTGCCCCTCAGTTAGCCGCAGCGACGTCGCCATAAGAGATCGCCAGTCATCCTCAAATCCTCTTAAGAAGGGCCTTGAGATGTGGCTGTAGGCTAGTTGTGATTGTTGCCATCTGAACGACGTACGAGAGCTCCCCATCTGCCACTTGAAAAGTTCTCGTGATCTGCTTCACCTGGCAAATTCAGCAGTATTTATTAGCAGAAAAAGACAACTGCTTAGCTCCTTTTATCCCGTGGGTTTAAAGGTCATCAGATACGTCCTATCAGCATCTAAACTACTGGCATTTGATCTAGCACATGATAATATGTGAAGACGATGCAATCAAAATGCAAAGCTCAAAGGGACAATTCAGAATAGGAATTCTGACTGAAACTTAGGGAATGGGCCGTCGGCCAACCTATAGTAGCATGATTCTTGAATACAAAGGGTGTATGACAATAACAATATTTATTTCTTGATATAATTTCATGATACTGTTTTTAGAGAGTTTCTTAATACTGGATATGAGCATAGAAGCTTCCAAGTTCCAATATTTGGTATCAAGGTTTATCTTCTCTAGGGAATGGATGACTTGATACTGTAAAAGAAAATGAGGGCAACACAGAACAATAGTTACCCAGTGAGCAGTACCTTTGATGCATTTCCTACTTGTTCACTTTGGAGTGTCACTGTTTTCTTTTCAGCATCATATGAACCCTTCTGCAATTTCATAGAAGCGAAAAAAGTGGCTCCATAAATCGAAAACATGTTACTTAAAGAATATGAATAGCATTAGCATACAAGTTTCCATGAAAGTAGCATATCTCTCAGCTAGCAAGTACCTTTTAGCCCAAGGCACATCACATTTAAATTCAAATAAGAACTACTATAAAGTGTCAACAGTTTCAAGAGGCATAAGGATGACTATTAGCTGTACCCTGTAGCTATTTTGCATTCATGTATCAGTTGCTCCTAGACTGTCTGAGGATGTGTTGTTCCATACTTCCATTCACTCACCTATTCTGTTATCTGGTAGCAGTAGATCATTTGACATCCACAGAAATACAAAACATCAATTCCCTAATTTAGCACAATTCTATTCATACTCGTTTCCATCAACAACAAATCTCCTACTCATAATACAGGAACCGAACAGAATACAACTTCTCGAATGGAATGCTGGTTTGATACCAGTTTCAGTGCAGCAACTAAAAATGCAGGAGTTTCAGTGCAGCAACTAAAGATGCTGGTGTCCTGCATCTCTAGCCAAATCAGCATAAATCACTCTTTGTATACCGGTGCAAGCAACGGAATGTGCAGTCGTTCACTAGGTATACAACAGGCGATGGCACATGTGGAAGCAGCAGCCCCAAAAATGCACACCCCAGCTATGCTTGAAGAGAAGAGGCCAACTGCCCGAGGAGCTCACCTGCACCTCGGCGAGGCCAGTGCTCTGCGCGATGACCACGTCGACGGAGCCGTCAGGGCGGGGCCGCCAGTACCCGCTCTCTCGGCGTGCATCGGCTCGCCAGACGCCGCCTTCCACGTCTTCTGCGTGTACGAGATCACCGGCTGCAGCAGCCACCCACCACCGATCCATAAGCCAAAGAAAAAGCTCCAAGAATTGGGCAGCCAAAGGGAAGATTTTCACGCAGGTAGTTAGGGCGAGAGCCATACCTTGGAGGGATGATGCGAGAAGAGGAGCTCCTCGCCGTACCGGAAGGAGGAGATGGTGGGGAAGCTGCCCTCGCCTTCCCCGCGCCACTTCCCCAGCAGGAAGGCCAGCGGCGCCACCGCCGGGTGAGTCGGCGGTGGCGGCTCCGTGGGCGGCGAGGCTGCGCCGGCGGCTTCCATTCCTCCTTTCCTTCCCTTGGTGGCTCCGGTTGGACTTCCGTTGGTCAGCACCGAGCCGGTCGCCTCCTCGGCTCCCCTCGATTTTCTCGCGGAGCACAACGGAGCGCTCAAGGCTTTGCTTTTGCTTGTGTTTTGACCCATTGGGCTTTGGGTGGTACGGTACTACCTATTTTTGGGCTTTGAAAGTACGCGAGAGTCAAGACACGCTTGGGCTGCCGGCCCACGCCACTCGCCAGCATACGAGAACCAGGGGAAAAAAGACCATCGTGTACTGAACTGTTTAGGTAATGAGTATGAGATTTTGAACTGAAGTTTACATTCAAATAAAAAAAAGATTTTGAACAGAAGTGGCTAGAAAATATAGCTAAAGGTCCAATGGTGTATTGAATTTTGAAAATTCGAATGGCTATAAACTCTTGTTAGAGTCCTTCTCGTGCATAAAAAATGGGTGCAGCCGTGCAGGTAGTTCAAACCAACACCCAAGGGTCACATAGCAACTCTGTAGTAAAATCTTGCAAAAGAAAAATTAGGCATAAATGTGGAAAGCAGTGAACTCTCAATAAACATTGCCGCTTGTATTGGCTTATCTTATTTTAGTTTATTCTCTCTCACGAGAATCTATTCAATCACCCAAAATCAGTAGAACAGATTCATATATTCACTAGAATGAAAAGAGCAACAGGAGTTTCCTCAAAAAAAAAAAAAGAGCAAAAGGCGGGAAAAGAAAAGGGAAGCTGATTACCGCCTCTCACTGCATTGCAAGAAGGTACATTTCTTTTTGAGAATTACACAAGCATAACGCTTGACACTCACAACAACGCACGCACACTCATCCCTATGAATGCACGTACGCAAACCCTACTCCTATGAGCACCTCCGAAGGATTGAGCACTCGGCAGATCTGGAAGATCCCCGACGTCAGCCTCGTTGTCGACGGGAACGTCGCTTACCACTGAATATATAACGCCCGGTAAATCGCGGAAAAATCCAAGGAAAAGGTCGAGCACCAGGATTTGAACCCCGGTGGGTAACGTCCCACGGGGAGTTTAGCATTATATTCGGTGAGATTCAGCATCAACACCGCGTTTTTCAATTCAAAGCTAAGAATTTTTCTTAGTGTTTTTGTACATCCGTTTAAAAGTGTTCAACTTTCTTTTACTAGAAGTGATCTTCCTCGGTGATGGAACTAGGACAGGGGCCAAGCCCCCCAAAAAGATCTGACAAATTGTTAAATAGCTTTAAATACTTTTCATGTTTCATGTAAAATAAATGGTTGAATGTATTTTTTTTCCTTGTCTCCCCTTGCGCCACCCCCCCTCCCCGAGTTTGCTATCTGGTTCTGTCTCTGATCTTCCTTATTTCATATGTTCGTCTCTCTTAACCGTTGCTTTTCAATGTGGACTTGCTGCTTTTGGTCTCTCTTAATCATAGATTTTCTTGTGGCCTCGACACTCGCCCCACCTGACAAACTATTAAGGTCAGCTATAGGCACCTTCCAAATCCAAGCGAGTCGTCCTCAAGACCTCGACTCGACCACGTGCCTCCAGCATATGGTGCATTCCTTTGCAGCTCTTTTGTAAATTTAACTCCACCGGCACCTCCAATATGCCAGGTAAGAAAATATCCAAAAAAAAAACAATTTAGAATATAAAACATGTTATATAAATCTTGTCTCATATTTTTTGTTAGGAATAGGAGAGACGGACGATCTCCTTTATTTAGGAGAAAGAGTGTTGTTTTTAGAAAACCCCTTAAAAATTATAGATATCAGAAATGACATAGGAGATTTGTTATAGAACCTTTATATCCTAAAATACTATTATTTCTTAAACATCTCTGAGAGTTTTTAAAAACTCACTCCCTAAATTATCATAAAGAGAGCCACTCAAATAAAAATTGTTTTTTTATATCTTTCTAAAAATACATGAGCCGCAGGGAATGACGTCCCCGCTAGTTTTTCATTGCTTTCTCCTCTCGTCTAGACCGTACATGGTTGTATGAAAGTCTAGTAATCTCCCAAGAATCTATCTAGATTGTAATGTTGACAATTCATTGATGTAATATAAGCTCTTGTCTCTTGCTCTCAAAAAAAAAGTCAGTCTTCTTCATCATCTTTAGGTAGCGAGAAATCCGAATAGAGGATGCCTATATTTGGATAACAATTTAAAGTTGTTGAAGAATATTTCTTCGCTAAAATCTCTATTGTTAACAATTTTACTAATGATATAGAGCCTTCTGAAATATAGGAGATTGGATAGAATATCTAGCACAGAGATGTTCTAAAGTTCCGAGTCCCTCAATCCTTAATCCTAGTCCTCGACCTAATGCATAAAAAATCCTAAGTCGCTTACCCTAACCCACGGATACCTAATGCATAAAATCCCTAAATCTCTTACCCTAACCCACGGATGGATTACAAACTTGCGGGAGATTGAGGGCCACGAGGGCGCAATTTGAGCGAAAAGAAATTCGAATGTAGGCAGTTGGTAGTTCCAAGCTAACAGTCAGGCACAAATGTGGAGCCGGAAGAAGTGAACTCGGAAATGAATATATTCAGTAAATGAGAAGAATCAGAGAGAGAGGGGGAAACAAAAAAAAGAAAACTGATTACAGCTTATCACTTTGCATTGCAAGAAGGTACAATATTTTCTCATTGCATCAGTATCTGAACATTGGTAAAAAAGAAAAAAAAAAAGAATCAGCAAGATCACCACCACCAAGGGGTAAAAATGAAGAAGTGGAGGGAGGAACGATTGGATGGCCGCGGTCCACTCATTGCGTGCATCGCGACCGCTTAAATCTTAGCCGTCGGTTCTTGAGATCGAACTCCCAGAGGTGCTCCTGCTGCAGGATGTTGCCGATGACGGACACCCCGGGCCAATCGCCCTCCTGCAGGCCGATGCACTTGACGCCTGGCGCCGCGTCAATCACGTAGCTCTTCGCCGGCGGCTGCAGCCGCGCCGACCCTGCGAAGTGCACGGCCAGCTCCGGTATGGGCACGGTGAGGTCCTCGCCCGTGGACGGCGACGTCCAGTTGTAGCAGTAGTCGAACGGGTCCATGGTCACCCTGGGCACCCCGGCCAGCTTCTTGCTCAGCGCCGCCACCACGGCGCGGTACGCCGGAGTCACGAGCACCGTGAGGAGGCTCGTCCCGGAGTCGAGGATGGCGCCGCCACCCTTCTCGACGTCCCAGACGAGGCGCGGGATCTTGAGGAGCTCCCCGTCGACGGAGATGCCGTTGACGGTGACCGCGTAGAACGGGCGCATCCGGTGATCGAGCAGCAGTGGCGTCTGCCGCGCGCCGCCGGGCGCCGGCGGCGAGCCCCCGGCGCATGCCGTGTTGGAGGCCGAGGAGGGCGACGACACGGCCGGGTTGGGCCCGAAGGTGAGGTAGCTGGTGGCGTTCCGCGGGGCCAGGTGGTCGACGAGGCAGTAGGAGAAGCGGCCGCCGAAGCGCGCCGCGGCGCGGGAGGCGAAGGAGATGTTGCTGTAGCCGAGGCTGAGCACGCCGTCGGAGGCGAGGAAGCTCGCCGTTGTAGGACGTGGTGCAGCCCAGGACGACGCCCCGCAGCTTGGCTTGCCGCCGCCGCCGCTTCTTGGCGGTGCCGGTGGCGCCCCGCCCCGACGACGACAGCGCGATGGTCGCCGAGTCGGTGCCCACCGTGCCGCGCGCCGCCGACCCGTCCTTGTACCTGCATGCCCCGCGGATCCCGCGAGAAAACAAAATATACGTGGCGGTTAGTCACCGCATGCATGAATGGCACATGGGGCGATTCAGGGATCCATCTCTTCAAAGTTGAAGCCCGCCGGCCGCCGCTACTACCATACCTCGGTGAATCCTCATCTACTCCGAGTCTCCGACTAAACAAAACATTTCATTTGCAAATTGCAGTTAAACAATTGCTTGGGTTAGCTGCCTGTACGCTAATCGAAACATCTCCTGAGTGCGACTACCAAGTTTGACCAAGAAATAGCAAAACCCGTACAATTCTGATCCTGGAGCAACAGAAACAGACATGTATGCATTCGCATCTTATGATGCAGTAGTATACTCCTACTTACAGGCAACAGAAGCGGCCACCATGACTGGCTTGCAAGCTACTACTCACATCCAGCAGATGCTGTCGCTGATGCAGGCCGTCCCTCTTGAGCAGAAGCATCATTGAACGTCACGAACAAGGGAGACTGTTGTGCAAAAGCATCCAAGAAATGGACATGGGCCTAGCATGGCAGTGCTGCGTGCCAACCTGATTTAGCAGCAGCCTTACGTTGCCCGTCTCGTCAGCGAGACAGCGATGCCAATCATCGCCGTAGCAGCTCACCGAACGCCAAGCTATTTTTGTTCACTAGCAGAATGCATTTGAACTGGAGGATTGGCTATTCTATGTAATCCAGCCCGGAGGAGCTTTGACCAGAGAACGTGGCTCGGGTGTGGTATGGTATGGATTGTATCTGTGACGCTTGGCGCCCTCCAGGCCAGGCCTCCAGTCCACATTGTCCATTATTCCTCCAGATCCATGTATCTAGCCATGGTATTTTGCCGAAACAGGGCACCATGTGCATATCAGTAGGATGGAAGTAGATAAGGCAATACTACTTAGTCCTCAGTACAATATCAGTAGTAGAATGGAAGCCAAATATTTTTCCAGACAGGAGGCCGGGGTATGATGATCAAGTTGCCAGGCAAAGAACACATGATGGATGTCCTTTGGGCCATGTAGCGAGCCGAGACATGTTGCTGCGGTGGACACGAACTCCAGGGCCAGTCCAGCCGAGCAAATCCGTGGAATCCCGAAGCGTTCTGTACCGTTGCCACAGTCTGAGCTTGCTTCCTTGGGCGCCATGCATCCGTTCTCGTGTCTCTTGGCACAATGGCGTCAGTGAAAATCCTACGGCCAGTCTTAATAGGAGCAGTCTTAATGGGAGTTTCATGATTGTTTTATGCACATTAAATGCAGTGTCACGTCATCAAAATTTTACTTTTTGTATGAAACTCCTAGGAGAGAAGGTAAAAGTTTCACCATGGTAAAACCTTTGGACACTATTTCACATGCATTGGAAACGGTGTGAAACCCCATTGAGACACAAATAGTGTTTCACCATGAAACTATGCAATTAAACCGAGAGAGAGGGGCTGTGGGACCCTTGAAGCCTATAAAACTGTGCAATAAAATTGTGCATTGAGGGAGATGTCTATTTCATGCCAAAGTTTTACATCTTAGAAACCGGGAGGTGAAACTCTCCATTGACGCCTAAGACGGAGAGGATAAACAACTTCGTAGCCAGCCACCGTCCCTTTTGCCAACGAATATGTTCAATGTCCTGACAAGCACACCCATGGGGTGGAGTGGATGGAGTACGCTACACTACAGCACACCCCGAATCCGGCGTCGCATTCGCACATGACGGAGCAGGCGCAGAGCGTGCGTGGCTGCTGCTCCGGCTCCCGGCCAGCGCCATGTTCGGGTGCCGGCCGGCGCCGCTGTTGGCAGGACACGGCAACAGCAAGCGCCAAGCGGCCTGGGCCAAGCTAGCCTGCCTAGAAACGAACGCCGCCAGCGCCCAGTTGCTCCCCCCAGTTGCTCAGCGTGACAGCATTCAGCTATTACACCTGGCGTCGACGCAGGCACGAACGGAAACAGACGAGCACGGACTGACATACGCCATCGGCATCGATGGATGCCTGCCCCTGCCCCTGCCCCTGCCCGCCCTCGTGCCCGCTGCTCGCCATGGGCGTCCTTTTCTGGAGCTAAGGGATCCAGCGGCACATGCCCACGCGCGTGCACGTAACATGATGCTTATCGGGACGCCGACGCCACGTACTGACGCCGATCGGTAAAGGAGATCGGTCGGTCGGCGTCGGGGCCGGGGCGGGGGCAAGCGTCAGTCGGTGTCATTGTTGTTTGCCTTTGCCCGGGACGCTCAGCTTTTGGGTGAGCAGCGCGCTGAATGCATGATGGCCGCGCTCGCGCGCCGTGTCTGTCTCCGTGACCGTGACCGTGACCGTGACTGGAAAAGTGGCGGGACGGGGCGGCGCGGCAAGCGTCTGTTCCGGAATCCCCGAGACAGAGACGGTCCGCCGACGATCGCCAGAGCTCCGGCGAAACCAACAAAACCCGGCCCTCCCTCGAAATGAAATCGGCCGGGGTTGCCTTGCAATCGGAAAGAGAAAGGGGCGAAGACTCTGGTCGGCCAGTGCTGTAGTGGCAATCAATCTATCCTGCGGGTTGCGGAAGCTGTGGCGCATTGAACACGCTTCCCCGATGCCCACCCTGCGCTGCCTCGCCGGCGTTGCCGGCGGCACGACGTCCGCCTTTACAGATCTCCCGACGCACTCCACTCACCCACCAACCAACAAGGCAGCCACTAATTGCAGGCTGCTGCCGCGGCAGCTGCTGCTGTTGCCGCTGCTTGCATCGATCTCATCAATGCCAGGACCGAATTGAATTAACCACGCACGCCCCCACACCCACCCGCCTGCAGACCCAGATCGATGGCGATGGGTGGATGAAGGAAGGAAGGACCGCCATTAACGCCCGAGGTTTATATAAGTAAAGCACGGGTTAATGCTGCTTCCTGCTTATGTTACGAAGGAAGGGGAGGGATGGAATGCGAGCGTGTGGTGGCGGGGACGGGGACTCACCGGTAGTCGTAGGCGCAGGGGCTGCCGGGGGTGGGGCAGGCGGCGAGCGAGAAGGGCAGCGACGCCGTGCAGGTGTCGGAGGAGCACGGGATGGGCGCCCACGTCCGTGACCTGTCCGGCCGGAACACGCGCGCGTGGGGATGATGCCGCCGCCGTCGCCATCGCCGAGGGGGACGACGAGGACGAAAGAGTCGTTCGACGCTGGGGCGCCGTAGCCGTAGTTGTAGGCCGGGGCTGGCGCGGGCGGGGCGCGGGCGTGTCGTGGTCGTGGCGGTGGCACTTGACCCAGGTGAGGTCGCTGCCGGTATCGGCCACGAGCAGGAACGGGCGCGCGGGCGTGCCCACGCGGAAGCGCACGAAGTACTGGCCGGTCCCCGTGTATGCGCCCGACGAGAGCGGCATCGCGAAGGCCTCGTCCGCCGCCGCCGCCCTGTAGTGCTTGGTCGTCCCGCCCCTGGGCGCCGCCGCCGCCGCCTCCGTCGCGCGTCGACGCGCGTGCGAGCAGATGAACGCCGTGCGCTCCTGGTCCATGCGCGCCACCTCGTCCCACGGCGCCGGGTCCCGGTGGATGAGCTCGAACTTGGCCGATGGCTTGCTGCCTGCTGCTGCGCCGGCCAGGAAGAACGCGGACACCAGCAGCGTCACCAGACGGCGGCGGCCCGCCATTCGCGCGCGGGGACGCCGCGTTTTGATGATTGCCTTCCTGATGGCGCGGCGACCTAGGCTAAACTATTCCTCCGCCAAGTAATGGGGTGCTGGCAAGCGATCGGCGGCGGGCAGGCCACGCCGTGGGCGGCGCCAATGCGCACGTCTAGACCTTGATGACGGTCAGGTCAGGCAAGACGAGCTGCCATTGCGAACGAATGCTGGTGCCTGGTGCGGTGGTAATGGTGGTGGTGGTGGTGTTGATTGTGCTCCCGTTTCGGGCTGCGTGTGTGCGCGGCCTCGGAGTGCGTATTTATCTTGCGAGAGCGGAGGCGGAGGCGGTTTGCTTTGCTTGTTTATTTACTGGGAGTAGAGTATTATAGGAGTGGGTTTAGGTTAGTTTAGGTGGCTGCGCAGGGGCAGGGCGCAGCATGCAACCAGGAGACTAGCGGGCCGGCACCTGCCGCGCTTGGCGCTGGTGGCCTGGCTGCCATGCCCATGCTCTGTGGCTCGTGGCCAGTCATGGACACGGGGAAGAGAGGTGGTGCTGGCCTGCTGGCTTCTGGGCTGTGTGGGCTGTGGGTGCCTGGTGGTGACGCTGCGCTGCGCTTCGTGCGGCGCCTTGTGCTTGTGCGCGCCCTGCTGGCCGCCGCACCGCAGGTGCTCTCGCCGCGGGTCAAAGCTCCGCCCGGATTTCGGTTGCCGTTTCCGCGGATGCATCCGCCGCGTCGCGTGTGTAGGCAGCCGTAGGGACCGGCGGTCATCGTCGCCTGTCCGCCTACAGAGCTCCAGACCATGGAGGCGGGAAATTGGATTACCACCACAAATTTAACAAACCTTTAGTACTTGGTCGTTACAGACTTATTACAGTTTCCCTTCTTAATGAAAAACGGAGGAACGGCCCGATTGCGAAAAAAAAAAAACAGACTTATTACAGTGGGTGAGGTAGCAGCTGTATGTGCACAGCACGCGCACTCTGACAGTAGTGTTTCGTGCGTCGTTTGACCGATCACGCTCGAGATGACCAACCGGTGTACTCATAAGGACGTGTAAGGACAAGGGACAACAGCACGCAGGGGCAGTAAGAGCAGAGGATTGGTTCGTTTTTGGTACTGTAGTAAGTTGGTAACCACCAATGGTCGCCTACATTGAGCAGGGCCGGTCCTGTTCCGGATCGAGTTGCTTTGTAGCTTATGACTTGCCACCAGTGCCTTGACTCACCCTTGTCTCTGGATTGGTTGGATTTGGATGTAACCGTGCCGTGGCTTGGGACTGACGGTGTGACCGAATGAGGCGCTGACGTTAGGTTACCGTGCACCGCATTGCAGTTCGAAGGGCATTCATCCCTTTGTGCTGCGTTGTCGTCTCCCGGATCGGAAGAAACTGGGCCACGCGCTAGATAAATTGGGGAATTACTACGTGTTGTTTGCAAATTCAATCATTGGGAGACGACTCATCACGAAGGGAATATTATTATCTAAAAAACATCACGAAGGGAATGTAGGACGCTTCCGGGTGATGTGTACGACATCGTCAATCCCTCACGGACATAAGTACTCCCTCGTCCCATGGAGTTAAATCGTTTTTGACTTTTTGAACTTCATGTTTTGACCATTCGCCTTATTTAAAATATTTATGCAAATTATAAAATAAATTAATCAATATTCAAGTATCTTCATTGATAAAATAAGTCGTACTAAAATAAATTATATTTGTGTAAAAAATTTGAATAAGACGAAGCATCGAATAAGATGGCACGGAATCCGGGGTGACAAACTCAAATGGGACGGAGGGAGTAGGCGTGTAGTAATAAAGGCGCTGTTGCATCAGTTTCATTTCGCTGCCTTCCTTGGCAAATGTTAATGGCCTTGTTTAGATTGCTAAAGTTTCTAACCTTTTTCCCACTTTCTCTCCATCACATCATATTAAATACACCAAAAGACATATGTTTGGAGTATTAAATGTAGGTAAAAAAATAACTAATTACACAGTTTAGATGTACATTGCGAGACGATTCTTTTGAGCCTATTTACTCCATGGTAGGATGATATTTACCACTAACAAACGAAACGTGCTGCAGTGTACGATGTGACATTCGGTTACAAATTTTAGCAATCTAAACAATGCCAATGTTGCTTGGCACGGCACTCTAAGTCTGAAACAAAAAATGCCACCAGATGATGGACAAAAATGCATGATCCAAGCTCCCAAGCAAACTCACACTCGAAAAGCCACGAAGCGAAAAATAGAGCACCGTACCGGCCACGATCACGATCACGATCACGTCCACACTCAACTGCATGCGCGCAGGCGTGTCTCTGCCCGCGACGCTTCTCCCTTTTTCGCTTTCAAAGGTCGCGTTGTCCGTGTCGATCAGGATTGAACTTATTGTTGCATTCCGCCATAGATGCCGTCACGCAACAGATGGTATATATATAGATGCACGCATGCATTGCTGCCATCTCGTTCTTTCAATCATAGACGCACACATGTGCAAGGTGCAGTCGTGCAAGGCCTGTGCAATAATGTGCTCATACAAATACAATTGCACTAAAGGATGATGTGATAGAGTTCCTTTCCAATATTGATGAATATTACAAAATGTTGCTCGCTCGATTAGTGTTGGGTTTGTCCAGTTGAGGTTATCTTTTTTTTTTTTTTTTTTCCTTCTAATTTGAATGAACCTCACGGGATTTCCTATATGCAATATTAAATCCCAAATAAAAGAGCCTTATTATCCAAGAGCTATATTGATTGAATTCCAAAGAAAACCTATATCTGCATCTGCACAGAGCTTATGCATCAGCGTTCCTATAGCAACGACATCTCCACTCTGATATACACCGGGTCGGCTTGGTTTGGAATTTTGCCCTTGGCCCATGTGTTCCCGGGGAGGTACGTTGGTCCGTCGCGATACGCGGGCTGCGGCGGCGGCGCAGCGCGAGATAATGTCAGGCAGGCACGCCTGTGCGCTGTACAGCAGCCAGCCGGGGCGACGGGGTTGACGGGTTGGATAATGTGTTAATGTGTTTGGTTGGTGTGTTGCCGGCCCCTAATACCCGGCGCTGAACGCGGCATCATCGCGCCCGCCCTCGCGCCGGAAGACGTAGGCCACATGCACGTGAGCCCCGGCGCAATGATCGATCACCGGCAAAAGATCGTCGCCGCGTGTGGTAGCGTCGCGGAATTTAGCGATGGCACCGAGCTCCAGCTCTCCAGCTCAGCGTACGTAGCCCCCTGGCCGTTAGGGCGTCCGAGGACGGGAGAAATCGTCGCGGAGGAATAAAATATTGAATCTTGGTGTGATTAGATGAGGTAGGCCCGCGTGGGTTTCATGATCGAGCTCCAGCTCTCTCCAGCTCCACGCGTACGTAGCGCCCCGACCCGTGGCCGTTATGGTGGTTCAATTCGTTCGGACGGCGAAAAATCGACCTACGCCGCCGTGTGGTGATAGGTTGATTTGGTTTAGTGACTTTTTAGTCCTTAACGCTGAAAAAAAATCCCTTTTAGTTCATACCAAACGAAACAGAGATGAATTTTTTGAGAATTTTTCTCTATTATTTGTCCCTAAAAGACTCTTTTGGAGGGACTTCTTTTATTAGTCCCAGGAACCAAACAGCACCATAATTAACGCGAGAGAGTCAACGAGATCGCACGCGTTTCTTTTTCTTCGGCCGGGCCCGGGCAGGTGTATGTAGTATACGAAGATCATGCAGGCGGACATGGATAGCATGTCTCTCGGCCCTTCCGTTGTTTGTACGTTAATTAATCATTTTATTTATGTTATCATGACAGCAGCACGTAGCTAGAACGTACGTAGTACAGTAGAGGGTTGATGATATGATATTAATTTCTGTGTGGATATATATATGAAATATGTACGTACCGTTGACCTCTCTCTTTTTCGTACTTAGACGTACTGCAGTCGATCGATCGATATATCGTCTTAATTTGTTCAATCATCGAGGAAACCAGCTGCCGTATTAAGTCCCATTATGTGGTAGTACTAGTAAGGAAACCGTTGAGATTTAGAAATGCATTATACTTTTTTTTTAATGAAATGTATTATACCGTAGAACATTTTATACTAAAAAATTGCACGATTGAAGACGTGGAAGTTGTTTTAGATTTTTTGGGTGGGGGTTATGCAAGAAAAGAATAGAGATTGTTCTATCACCTACCGTCAAATTTATTTATATTTGAGGATAACGATCGTACTATATGCAGAATGCAGCTAGACTTTGATAACCCTTGAGCGATGGCGATCGAGGAATTTTTTTTTTCGAGATCACGCCATTCGGCGCTTTTTTTATTAAGCGGAATAAACACAAAAAATAAAGTCACTACACCAGTTCACACCAAAGAAAGCTAGGTAACCCGGGTTACCAGCCGCACCTACATTCTAATTGGATACATCAAAGAAAATTACATACTGCGGATTAGTGCGACTAAGAATAGAAACAACACACAAAGAATCAGCGCACAAGCTTCGGCGCCTCGAACGCCGTCTGAAGCCCGCCACACACCAGGCGGTGCCTTCCTCCTTGATATCATTAGCCAACTCCGTTAAGCCGTTACGGCGTTGCCACCAAAAGTTCTCGAATTTCGTTCCATCCACAGTCTCCACCCAACCAACAGGAATAGGGAGTCAAAACGCTAGATGTCATGACCCGAGGAAGGGCCGGCCCAAAGGAGGGCCTAGGGCGTGCGTGCGATGGCCCGTGCCCGGCCCGCCCGGCTGCTGCTTTGTCGCCATCCAATCTTTATTAAAATAATAGGGAATAAATATTTAGGAAATAAATAGATTGCTTTGTCAAGAGGTATTCCAATCTATAAGGAAACCTCCTAGATATTTCTTAAGATGCAAATCTTCCTGACTTATAAATACAAGGAGATGTAATCGGTTGAATTTTAATCGGAAAAATCAAAGGGCCCAAACAGCTCTTGTCTCTCCAGCTCTCTCTCTTTCTCTCCCTAAACCCTAGCACACGTGCGCCGCCTCCATCAGCGCCGCCGCCCTCCCCTAGCGCCCGACCGACGCGCCCGCCGCCCGGCGGCCCGGCCACCGCCCAACCCGACGCCACCGCCTCCATCTCCCTCCAATCCACCCCGCGACCGACGATCTCATGTCGGTCCAAAACAATCTAGCGGGTTCGACACTAGAACGAGGAATGGCCATCGAGGAATGAAAGGCAAGCAATAAAAATTCATGGAAAGCCGCCGTCATCGCAGACGAAACGCAGTCCAGTGTGTACGCACACGACACGATTATTGCTAGCTGGATAGAAGCATAGTAAAATGGTGATGATTATCCCCGAAGTCTCGGTCATACTCATACGGGATGAGAATGCCAGAGAATGGCATGCATCACCTTGGTTGGTTCCCCGGGCAATCAGAGGCAACCCACCCGCAGCGCGCGCTGCTGCCGGGAGGACGGTGGATGGATGTCGTCTGACGCGAGACGGACTGAACGACCGATCGGCCGCGGCGCGGTGGCCGTCTGCTCGCTCGCGATCGCGTCGCGTCGCGGAGGGTCCGGGCGGGCATCCGGCATCGGGTGGCCATGTCCATGTGCCGCCTCGCGCGAAATGCAGTGAAAGGCCCAGGCTGCCGGCCGGGTCGGGGTGCACGCCTTTCGAGCTAGCGGAACCATTGCTACGGATGCCGGCGGGAGCGGGACGATGCCGATGCGATGCGGGATGTCACATCACGGGCGCGCCTCGGGACTTGCGCTTCCGTTCTCCAAGCAGCTCTGCTGCACCGCCCTAGTACATGGTGCTGGACGCCGGGCCAGCGCGGGCCAGCGCACGGCCTGGTGGCTGATGCTCTCTGCCCTGGACTGGACTGAACTGGACCCTGCTTGGTGGGCCTGCTTCTTGCTATTGCTGAATCCTGGACACAGTACTCAAGTTCGCAAGCGTGTGTTTATTTGCTGTAGCGAGGGTACATTGCATTGCATTGCATTGGCTGGGGCCTGGGGGTGTAGCACATGTAGCATCTGCTTCAAACGTCCACGTCGTCAAGTTTCCATCCGCTTCGCTAAACAAAGTGCACAGATTTTCCGTTTCTGGCTAACAACTGTATTCCACGTTCATGGAGAGGTGGCTAGCGTACGCCCGAATCCCACTTGAAATTCCACGCAGGATTATTATCCGGGCCGCCGGGTCCGTCAGCCATGATAAAAGCGACGTCGCAACTCACCCTTACCTGCTATCCATTACCCGAACCCAAACTACCTGCGAACCCGGAATCGAAGTACCCAAACCCGCAGTACCCGAAATCAACCTCGGGTAGCGATTTGAATTACCCGAACTTTCTTTGGGTAATTCGGTAGAGTAGCCCGGTACCTGAACTACCCATTACCCAACTTTCTATGATTTATGATTTGTAGCTGTACTGTTGTACGTATGATTTTGACATAGAGTAGAAGTAGCAGTACCTTAGTTCCTCGATTTAACATATGATCTGCTATTTGTCTATTCTATTATAGGATAGGAATTTACTTTTATATTTATCTATCGCTATCTTGGCGCATGGCAGTACAGTACCTATGTGTAATTCACCGTGATGTGTAATTGTGACTTGGTGTGCCATCGTGGTGTGTTGCATACTTGTCAGTTAAAAATTTGATTATGTGACAATGTTTGTGATGCTACCGTTAAAAATTTGAACTTATCAGTCAATTGTTTGTCTAGTTTTAATTCTATGTAAAATTCTATGCTGATCGAGTGTTTGATGTAATTTATTTATTTCGGGTACAATGGGTATACCGAACCCGAAGTTGCGGGTAATGGATTTTTCGGGGCTGATTTCGGGTAGCAGTCCCCTATTACCCGAACTTTTCAAAACCCGAACTACCCGACCCGAACTTTACGGGTAACCCGAACGCCCAGGTGAGTCGCAACTCGCAGGCAGGCAGGCCGCAGGGACGAGGCAGGGACGGCGGCGGCTGCAAGTTTGTCCGCGACTGGTGGCGAACTGATTGCGCTGAGGAGCGCGGGGAGGAAGCAAGCCCACATGCTCGCTCAGGCAAATATGCTGTCTATGTCACATGCATCCTGCTGTATACGAACGAACGAACACGGCCAGCGATCGGAACCGGAGAGGGCTGCTGCTTGTGTTGTAGTTGTGGTTGTGGCCCATTGCATGATGCTACCTTGGCTTCCAGCTCATCATCCATTGACCGTGCATGGTACGTACGTCAGAGGGCGAGGGTAACACACCACCGCGTGTACGTTCGGTGCTAGTACTCCATTCAGTCAGACAGTACCATCAGTAGCACTAGCACAGAGGAATACGAGTGATCTACATTTCCACAGGCCAAAGGATCTTTGCAATCATATACTCTAACCGGTGTGTGTGTATATACTGTGTAATCATCTTCTGTTCTTCTTCTTTCAACCAATCAGTATGTTTAGGCTGGCTGATACTGATACATGTGGAATCAACAGGAGGATGCATGTCTGCCCTCGCGGTGACCGGAATCTCAGACGCACGCAGTAGTATATGGTTGGTGACAGAGTAATCCTTCTAGTAGGCTTCTTGTACTAGTATGTTGATGAAATACCAGGCACGCAGGCCAGGTTCAGGTAGTTGATGGAATCATGGCATTCTGCTGGTGAAGCTGACTGACATTGCTTTACCTTTTCTCGGTGCCAGAGCGTATTTGTGTGTTGCTTCTACTGCATTGTACTGCTACAACAAGTTGTCGCAGTAGCAGGCAACATGCTCGTCATCGGCCAGCAATGGAGAGAGAGTTCCCTTCAAGAGACATCCAACTTTCAGCAACCACCACCGCAGGTTCACATTCAGAGAAACACCTACTACCCAATCATGTGAAGCAAGTTCACACAATTGAAACTGCCTCCAAACATGGCATTCACACAATTTTTTTTTTTTTTTTTGACAAGAAAACAATCTTCATTAATGTTAGTAGCACAAAGCTACTATTGAATGGTACAAATTACACTTGTAGTTTTGCATAGCTAGACTGACATAGCAAGCATTTGCATGTTGCACATTTGAGCATTGAAAGCTCGGAAATTCAGAGAGCTGTGCAGAATCACTGAATGCACTTTTTGCTAATTGGTGAGCAGAGGCATTGAAGCGTCTGTCTACTTTTCTAACACACCATCTTAGAGGTTTGAGTTTGCAGACAAAGGAGTGGGTAAAGAGCTTAATTCTCCAGTCCGGAGGCTCTTTGCACATAGCTTGTGGTAAGTATTGTGCCAGGATCAGGCTGTCTGTGAAAAAGACAATGCTGGCTGGATTCATCTTGCTCACGATGTCTGCTGCCAAGGTGAGAGCAGCAACCTCTCCCATCAGCACGGAAATGCAATTTGGTAGTCGAGCCTGTATATTAATCCTTGTATTGTCAGAGATACTGACAATATGGATTCCAAGGCCAGCTATGGTATGCCCCTGATTTGTACCATCAGGTTTTGTGGAGGCATCTGTGTAGCAGTAAAAGATTTCTCCTTGATCTGAGGTGCTCAGCAACTCAGTTGTGGCAGCTCCTCGCTGCAGCTGCCTCGCGCTACAGCATGCATTTGAACCTGCATTAACAGAACACATGTTTGTAGAGGCACACAAGGGCCTAAATCTGTCAGCGTCGCTGATTAGGCGAGAGTTTGATACGCCTCTGTTTAAGGCACCTCTCGTTTCTTCAGGCTGCTCATTTGCCTGACAATCCGGATCTGCATGAGAAGGGTAGTTTGCAGAGCTGGGTTGCCAATCACCGGTTTCCAGCAGTGCATATGGCATTCACACAATTGAAAGTGGGGGAAAAGGAAAGGGCTGCCTCCAAGTTCAATCACGTACAAGAACAGACAATGTATTTATTTGGCGCACTGAAACGGCCATGTCGACAGCTTCTCCCCCAAGCTTAGATACGCATACGCAAGCTGGATCAATCATAGTATAGGCAAAGAGAGCTGCAAGTACGTACGGCGTTTGTCTTGTTCGCGGATTGCATCTGACTTGTACGCCGATTGGTAATGTCGCCGAACATTCCATCGCATGGACAGTACATTAGCCTGGGCCTTTCGGTTGTTGGCGACAATATCGTTTCCAGCTAATTGCCTAATTGCATGCAGTTGACCTGATGACCGGCCGAGGCTCTCCCAGCACCAGCAGCGGTGTGTATCTTAGCTGGAACGTACGTGCCGGTACGCACATGGGGGTTTATACGCTAGTGCACGTCTCGCAGAAGCGAGTCCATGGTCATACGTGCGTGCGTGCGTGCCCACGCGGTTGCGACCTCCAGTAGTTGAGACGATAAGGATGATGGATGGCCGCTCCAAGTGGCGCAATATCCGAGCTCTTTGCAACTTGATTATCCACTTGCAATCATCGGTGACAGCAGGCAGGAAAGAGAAGAGCGATCGAGCAGGGTTTCGTCAGTGATCATGCAATGCCCGCGTGCTGACAACCAAAAAAAAAAGTCGAAAAGAATGAGTGGCACGTACGAAATTCGTGTTTTCTAATGTGGGTGAGAGGTCACGAACGACAGGTGAACAATAAATTCAAAGTGCCCAAACCCAGTGGATCCGTGGTATACTCCCCTGCCGTCTGAAAAGACTGTATGGCCCTGTTTTGGTTCATATTTAGCATGGTTTGTATAGCTAGAGTCTAGCTTTTTTGCAATGCAAGATATAATACTGTGTTTGTTGCTTACTTTGTCTTACACATAGTCACCCTATCTATATTGTAAAAAAAGGAATAATCACCTTATCTGAATGCGAGTAAGATTACCCTGTTGAAACATTTTGCTGATCAGGTGGTGAGCATAGGATGGAGTGGAAACATCGTCGTCGCAATGGCTGCTGCCACGTCGTCCTCGACCTCCTCAAAGATAGTGACAAGGCGTAGGTGCCCTGGCCACTGCCATGTCGTCCCCCTCTCCTCGCGCGTCCTATTGACCGTGCGCAGTGACGCAGAGGTGCCCGATGAAGCTCGCACGGCTGCCCAGCTGTGCTTGTGCGAGCGCCATGCCGACGGAGCTCACACCGGGCTTGGTCCGATGAAGGTCGCATGGAGACGAGAAGAGAAGGGCGGGAGGTGCAGTGACAAGAGTGAGGAAAGACCCAGAAGCGAGTGGAAGAGACAGACCTGGCTAGTAGGAAATGAGCGGTTGTCTTTGTTTCCATCGGGCCATGCTCTAAGGCTTGGTCGATGGCCACCCAAAAGCCAAACTAACAAGCCCAGGCTGCCAATCAACCAATCAAAACTGACACCGAGCCAAACTGGCCCGATGTCTTTTTTTCAACTGGTCTCAAAGTCAATGTTTTTTACCGACCGGGAGGAGGTTACCGCCCGATGGCGGTTTCGATTACGGACGGTTACGGTAATCCGGCCGGTTACCGGCCGGTTAGGAATTTGAATTCAAATGAATTCAAATTCTCCAGTCCATCGATAAGTTACCGGTTTACCGAGCGGTTTTTGATTTTTACCGCCCGGTTTGAGCGGTAAAAATTAAAAACCGCCGGTAGTTTTGTTTTTTAAAATTTTTGAAGGAATTTTTGATAGTTGGTTTTGACATTTTGATGTAAAAAGGGCACACAATGCGGAAATAAATATCATAAGTCAATACGGATACAATAACCAAATGTGATGGGAACACCCCATAGTCGCATACCTGCATGATCGGGCATACAAATAATCAACGGCGCTACGACATATTCGGGAACCCCCCATATCGGCACGACTCCTCATACTCGGCGGTAGACATAATAGAGATACCTCGCTGCTGAAGCAGGCTAGCCTTGTAATCTTGCCAAGTCAACCCCGACCATACTGCTGTTGTCTCCCATTCTTCAACCAACCGATTGTAAAAATCGGGGTCTTGCCATTCAAACACCCATCTAGTCATAGGCTGGGCAGACGCGTCAGGAATGGGATAGTTGTAAGAAGCCTGCGAGGTGTCGCTGTACGAGGATGAGGAGTACTGTGGAGTGCCGTAGTCCGCCGCTGAACCGTACATCCTCTGCGATTCCGGTTGGCCATGGTCCCGGTCTTGAGTGGCATGTGTGAACTGGCTCTCGCCTGCAATCATCCATAATTAGTGGGGTTCGATAGAAACAATTATGCGTATGTAGGTTGAAGTGCAATTGATACCTGTGAAATGAAGACCGGTACCGTCACCGCCATACCCTCCACCACCAGCACCACTCCCACTAGCACCGCCACCGCCATACCCTCCACCACCGCCACCGCCATACCCTCCCGGCACCGCCACCGCGCGGACTCTCGGCCACCGCCTTCATCGCGTTGCCACCATCGTCAGTCGTGTCATCACCTGAGGATGTGGTGCCTTCGTCAGTGCTGCCATCGTCATCACCAGTTTGTTTTCCTTTTCCTTGCCGCTTCGAAGGAGCCACGTTGAAAGACACATGTTGCTTCCTCTTCCCCAAGTGAGTTGCACCCACATTTCTACGGGCCCAATCACTGATACAATCATCCCCCGTCGGCGTGTCGCGAGATCCTCGCTTGCTATGTGGTCACTTTGCCAACGAAGCAAATAATAGCGAGTCCGGTGGACATACAATTTTGTTTATATATATGTACATACAAATATAAATTGTACGACAATATTTGATGGCGGAGGGACGTCCCGCTTCTTCATCATCATCATCAAGAACCGGTGCTTGGTTCGATCGGCCGTACTCCATCCATTCCCTAATCGGATTGCTCAGATCATAGAATGAGAATTCGGTGAACCGGTCAATGAAGTCCTCATCATCATAATTCCTTGGTGGGTTCACATCCGCAAAGTCGCGGCCGAAGGTTGTAGTTCACATAAACAAGCTTGTCCAATTTTTTTGCGACAACCTATTCCGAACCTTGGTATGCGGCAAGGCAAATGTACTCCAGTTCCGCTCGCATCCACTGGAGGAGACACATTGTGAAACAAGCCGCAAAGCAAGGCGCTGCAACATTAGAGTACGCCGACCAAATAGCATCCACCACTGGGCTGCAAAGGCACCACATTATATTAGCTATATGTTTGAGTTTAAGAAACCTATTGGGCCACAATATATGAGGTACAAAGGCAGCACATTACATGGGGATGTCCTTTTGTCAAGTGCCATTTTCTGAGCCAATTCCGTGCCAAACTCACCACGCTTCTGGCGGAAAACCTCAACCTCCTGCAATGCACACGCGACGGCGCTCACGCATCCGTCATTCTCTCAAATGACTCCCTTAGGCCACCGAACATTGTAGGAGTTGGCTCGAGTATATGAGAGCCCTGGATTTAAAAAAAACGGTACTTAGCGAAATAAACAAGCGGTAAGTATTACATATATATAGCTTGCAAAATAAACACAACCCATTGTCATACACGATCCCACATACGTCCCCGATGTAGGCGTCGGTAATCCTTGTGTCCATAATGGCTTTGTATTCGTTCAGGGTCTCCGTGTTTCTCCCAAAGAATGACTCCAACGCCTTGTTTGCGATTCACGGAATTCGTACCCACAGCGACCATGTTGGGGCGCTTGTCTTGATCGGCAAAACGAAGAAATCCGTAAATTGGTTTACCTTTGTGCGATGATGTATTCCAATGCATCCCACCACTGCATGCTTGACAATCTCTCATGAGCCCATGCACCTTCTTTAGACTTTGCCCACTTACTTTGCAAGAACTCAGGAGATCCCATCCATTTGCATGAACTTTTCTCGTTTCGAAGAAAACTCTCCATGAACATGTAGTTGGTCCCAAATCTAGTGGCATTCCACTTAACCAACTCACCACCAATTGCTTTCCTCATCATATGGTTCAGACCCGAGAAAAGTTGTGCAACCATGTTGAAATTCTCTTGCGATCGGCTATCATACACGCATGATCGGGGCCGCTCACCAATGTCCTTCAACATCAAGTTGATGGTGTGTGCAAGACAAGGTGTCCAAGCAATGTGAGCCCACTCATTCTTCAACGCCTTGCAAGCTTTCTTGTAGTTCGAGCCGTTGTCCGTGACCACATGGACAATATCTTTGGGGCCAATCTCAATCACCACCGTCGAATCTCCCCGCAAAAATGCACAACATTTATTATTTATATACATATATGTAAACTAAAAGAACAAAATGACAACTATGTTTACGAGGTCCACCACTACGGGCGTCTCCCCTGGTCGAAGTAGATCTCACCGCCCGTGAACATCCTTTGAAATGGATTGCCACGTGCACCACCACCGCCACCGCACCACCACTTTGCACCGCACCACTACCCCCTCCACGCTCATAATGTCCCCCGTTTGCTCAACCCTCTGCTTGGTACTCATATTCAAGTCTCGACCGCTCGGTTGCCCGGCGCATCGAGCCTCAAATTCATCCTCGCCCATGGGAGTGTTACCCTCACAATGCGGCACGTTCACGTGCCGGTCACATCACGAGTCCACGTCATCACGACTCTTCTTGGATTTGTCAAGTTGTCGCGAAAGTAGTCACGCACCTCCGTTGGCACATGGTTGCAATGCACCACCTCACTACCAGCGGCCGACCAAGTCTTTTGCTTTCAACCTTGTGCGACCACCGCCGGATTTTTCGGCGTGGCGATGGTTGCACCTCCAACACGGAGAAAGGTTTTCACCGTGCTCCCGGGCCCAAGGGTCTCTCGGTCTCCCACTCCCGAACATTGTGTACACGCATAAAAAATCCGGACACCACAAATCCTACATCAAATCATAAATCCTAATGGAAAAAGTTGCCTAAACTAACCTAAATATTTCCTAAATCTATGAACCCTAACTCAAAAACTAACCTAACCTAAATATTTTCTAAATCCTAACACAAATCACGCCTAAATCTATGAATCCAACCACAAAAACTAACCTAAATCCCAATCCTACCACATAAATCAACCTAAATCAAAAAAAAAAAAAAAAAAGAAAGAAAACTCACCTCGATTCGGTAGAATCACTCGCGGTCGGTTAACCGACGAATCCGCTCGATAACCGCTCCTCCGGCTCGGTAAACCGCCCGCGGCGCTAGCTTCGGCTTCGATAAGCCGCTCCTACCGAAGGGAAAAACCGCTCCCTACCGAAGCGGTAAAAACGGCGGCGCGGCAGACGGCGACGGCGGCGCGGGGACGGCGCTTGCTTTCGAGGCGGATAAGCTTCCTCGGAGTTCGCGTTTGCCCCCCGACTTCGCCGTGCCTTATCCGGCTCCGGGGAGGCCAATGGGCCTGATGGGCCTTGGCCGGGCCGCCAGCGGCGGCTTTTTTTTTTTTCAAACTTAAATTCAAATTGTTTTATACCAAACGAACTCAAATTTGAAAAAGTATTGCACCATTGGCTTCTATAAATCGCAAACTATTTTACAGTATTTTTCCACGATTTTTTTCAACTTTTAGAATTTGAATTTCAAATTTTTTTACGGGCGGACCGGCATGCCGGGCGGACCAGTAAGTCCCGAATCAGCGGTTTACCACCGAGGAAACCGGTAAAAAAAACCCTACTCAAAGTAATTTAATACTCCCTCCGTTCCAAATTATAGTTCACTTTAGCTTTTCTAAATCCATTTGTTTTACTATGTATCTAGGCATGGTGTATAACTAGTTGCATTGCAAAATCAATATATCTAGAAAAGCCAAAGTGAACTACAATTTGAAACGGAAAAAAAATAACAAATAATTTAATATCCACAAAAAAGTATCATAATCATGCAGTATACTTGTACTCTATATACCTATTTTGAAATACAATATTGTCATAAAACTAGTCAAACTCAAAATTAATTGGTTAATTGAAAAGCGACATGTGCACTCTCTTAGAACGGAACATTTCCTTTTTTATCTGGGATCCGTGGTAATTTCCACAAAAGTCTAATTAGGCTCTTTCCATTTTCTGGAAATTACGGAAACACATGTGCACTCTTTTTGGAAAGGATTAGTTCTTTTTTTTTTTTTATCCAATGATCAAAACATGAAAATCATCAAAACACATAATGCATAAATAAAGACCTATCTGCAAAAAAAAAAAAAAAAAAAAAAAAAAACTACTTTATTTTCAGTCATCTAACTTTACTTGATTACATCTATATAAGTATGACAGACCAGTTTGCAGTGTTCTCAAAAATCATGGAACAGCATAAGGGATTCATCATGTCTAGTGAGAGCTAGGACCAAAATGTTCTTTCTGTTCCGAAGCTTGATTTCATGCTTTGAACCCT
This sequence comes from Hyparrhenia diplandra, assembly GCA_015847255.1. NCBI lineage: Eukaryota > Viridiplantae > Streptophyta > Magnoliopsida > Poales > Poaceae > Hyparrhenia > Hyparrhenia diplandra. Next base: position 28,755 of record JADLZK010008097.1, on the reverse strand, counting down.
GAAATACATGGTTTTCAAAACGATGTATGAGATGCACATGAATTATTATTCTGAAGTACATGTCTTAACGTCTCACATTAAGTTGTTGTGTTATCGACAAAACAATGAGAAGATGAAATTAAGACAACTAAAGCCAAACATTGCAGGGTATAAATTGAACGGTTTGATGGTAAAAGAAGATGAAATCACTAACTTTGCTGACCCCAGATTGTTATTCCATGCCATGTCTGAATTTTGAATGACACTACTACCAAGTGGAATAAGGTTGCACCAATCGTTACTTTCAGTTGACACATTATTAGCTGGACAAGAACCATTTGGTGCCTACTCCCTCCGTTCCAAATTATAAGTCGCTTTGATTTTTTTGTACATCCATTTTGCTATGTATATAGATATAATAATATGTCTAAATACATAGCAAAATGGATGAACCAAAAAAGTCAAAACGACTAATAATTTGGAAAATGTATGATAGGAAATGTTAATTTCAAACTATCTTAAACCGCTACATAAAGTGCTCATCTTCCTGCCCTGCAGTCTGCACACAATCACTACTTACCAATAGTGAAATACAAATACAGTCCAAAACTATTTTTTTCAAAATTTGATCAAAGAGAAATTTGGATTTATGCAAATTTGGGGATAGAACAACATTAGAAAGAAAAATAAAATTCCACCTACCCAGGAATTAGATAACACAAATAAGAATCAATTTTTTTTTTTTTTTTTTTTGAGAATAGTGGTTTGACTTGATATTGTAGTCAAACAACATTCAGACTAGCCAAGTCATTATAATCCCCAATTGCATTTTCTAATTAAAATTTTGATCTCCAATGATCAGCTTATCAAGTTAGGATCTAAAGTTCTAAACATGCAAATCTCAGGTTAAATAACTAACCTCAAGTAATAGTTCAGCCATGTAAGTGACCATCTGGCGCAAGTTTAAAGCAGCATGGTAAAGATGGTCCATGAAGTGTTCCCTATAAATCTTTTTTACTCTCCAAACAAAGAACTGAGTGCTTCCTGTTCCTGTTGCTGATGTAGAGGGACTCTCTGCAACATAATTGACTTACTGTCAGCAGAAGCAGTCTTTTGTTGTCTATTTGAAGTATGGAACAATATGCTTACAAATACTTAAGTCACTATAATACTCTACTAAACATAAGTGATAAGTGTAACAATTCACTAATTCAGTGTTGTCTTCACTGCTGAATCCAAGAACAGAGTGGTCTCACCCAAGAAAAAGAGCAGAGTGGTCAATTGCTAGGCACCTAGGCTTGTCTGTCTGTCAATCAGATTGAAACATTCTAGATTTTTGATCCAGAAAAACAAAAACTGAAGTTGCCATAAAACTAAATCCCTATTTAATATTGCTGATGAAGAAGTATTGATTCATGGTAAATTTGACATGTTTGCAGAAAAATAACAATTTCAAATCTACTAGTAAATCATTAAGAGCAAACAAAAGCTTAAAAATAGTGATAAAGGAAGCACCAGACATTTGCTTTTTTTTTTTGAACGAGAATACAGAAGGGGAAGCCCTCAGTGTAGGTTTATTTAATTATTATTTAAATAAAAAGATGAAAGGAACAAGCCTGTACAACTATATAACAGCCACCAAAACACAAAAGAGCAACAGGGCTAAGGGCGGCGGAAGGAGAAGACGCTAAGCTAGGAGTCTATACAAAGAGAGAAAGCGGTTGTTTAGCATCACCGAATCTCAAAGTCTGCAGTTCAGCTTCATCCATGGTTCTTTGCTTCCAAATTTGCTCGGCCGCGGACATTTGTTGGGGAGTCTATATAAAGAGACATTTGCTATTCTAGCCTGAAACTTTGGAATTGGCAGTTGGGAAAACCCACTTTCCCATTAATCGTTTATGTTTAGCTCATTAATTAGCTAAATTATAATGGCTAGCATAACGCAATCAATTCCAACTATGCTATCGTGGAACTTTAGGGTAGAAGACATTGCTATTGTTTATTGGTGTAAACAACTTGCCATACAAGTCATGGTGTAGATTAAGGAGCTAAGGTTTTAAGGAACATTGAAGTGAGCCACTGAGCCTCATGAACATGAAAAAAGCAATCAGTAGTTCATGGGACTCATACTACTTCAACAATTGATGTTTGAACCTGGCTTGGGGCATTTTCTACCCCTTCTGACACTGAAAATCAGTGTTCCATTGTGTCTTCTAATGTCCAACCATGTTTCGGCTAACCCAGCCTCCTCCATTGCACCATAGATGTAATAAAGAAATGCAAGTGCCCCCACCCCACTGGCAGATACATGTCAAAAAGATGCCTTGTGCATTGTCAAGTGGGATCTCTGATCTGTCCTACATCATTTTGAAATTGATAAATTCTTAATGTCTAAAGCGTAGCAAACACTACGATGCACAACAGAAGGTGTAGTTACAGGGTGCATGTGCCTATAGGGAACTATACCCACTCCCTGAATTACACAACACATCATAACAAATTTCTAAGGATGACATGTCATCTTTCAGGTTTAGAAATGTAACAAGTAGAATCAGGGCGAGCCCACCTATGTATGTCGTTTGACTTCACTATTACTTGCATTCCCAGCTTTATCCCAATCTTATGAAGTAGCGCAAAGGCTCATCCAAAGTAGATAATCATATCTCCTTCACTCACCCACTCATTGTATTTCACAATATTTGTTCACAACAAAGTAACGAACATAAGCAAAGATGCAGCCCCTCTAAGAAAATGTTTTGACACTGTCCAGACTTGTGCTGTTAAATGACATAATAAAACGAATTAACCTCTTTCACATCATTAAAGCGGGTTAGAGACTGAAGACATTGCAATAAGTACACGGTTAGTCTTCCATGGAAAATATTTTGATGCAGAAACTCCAAGTAATAAAGGGATAAAATCTCAAGAAGAATGAAGTAGAAAGCTTGTCTAAGGAAGAAATGCTATGTGTTTGGTTTATGCAACAAACCTCTGAATCGATGTATTCATCCTTCCAAAGTTTGTATAGAGTTTCATGAACAACCTGCTTGTCTAGAATTGTCCTGTCAGTAATCTGCAAATTGTGATGAAAGTCCAGCATTACACATTGAAGTTTGCAACAGGAAACTTTGCCATTTAATGATTATTATTTTGTTAAGAAAAACACTACCACATAATGAAGGTAAAATATAATTGTTGCAACAAGTATTAAAGTGCAACTGATAATAACACACAAAAGAGAAAAATCTTCAGCATAGAAGATTCCTTACTTCATCGGTCTCAACTGGACAGCCTTGTTTTAGCAATAACCTAAAGATTGTATAAGCTTCTTGCCCATGTTTCTTTTTCACAAGGGACTCTATCTACAACACACAAAGAAGAGGAACCAATAAGGATCTGATTAAAGGAAACTCCCTCCGTTACAAAATTTAAGAGGTTTTAATTTTTCCTAAGTAAGACTTCTTTAGTTTGACCAAGGTTATAGAAATATATATTTAACATCAACAATACCAAATAAATGCACTATTAAGACATGTTTCATGGTGCCATGGTGAACATGATGAAACTAACTTGGTGCTGTAGATGTTGATGCATTTAAAAAAAATGTTGTTAGAGAAGTTTGACTTAGGACAAAACTAAAACCCTTACATTTTGAAACAGAGTATTTATGTAACCCTAAATAATAATAAAGGATGAAACAGGAAAGCATTCATGTACCTCATCATTTCGACATGTCTCGACAAATTTATTCAAATCTACAAAGAGGATTACAAATGGTTAGCTTGTCCTAAACATCATATATATTAGATTCCAAAAAAACATCATGTATATTTAAAAACGGAGGAAGCAGCATTTAACTGTTAAGTCATGGACACAAGGATCAGGACCAACGTCGCAAGCTAGTTCGTTTTTTTGCGAGAAATTTTAAGGTTGTTTGTACCAAATAATCATACAAAATTGATCAGTTAAAGTTTCCATAAGGTTAGGATTTAAATCAGTCAACCAGACTAAAGTTGATAACCAGACAGTTTCTGCATAGTGTGACGCAACAGTCCAGACTCCAGTTTATGTACAAAAAATTAGTTTTGGGAAATGGATGTATCAAACTTATCATAGACCACTATAGGTCCTTACCGAATGTGAATTCTTCTGGGTTATTAGTGGTAGAAGTACACTCTAAATCATTCAATACACTTATTATCTGATCCAAAGTCATTGATGTTCCTCCTTCCTTTTGTCCTACTCTCTCCAAAATTCCATCTATTGGTGATGTCACTGCAAAAGTAAAGAATTCATTACTAAAATATTTCCTTCAGTCACAAATAGTCGATGCTCCAACCAAGATCCAGTCAAAATTTCGATGCTTTGATCAATCTATACAAAAAGGTATCAATATTTATGAACCAAATAAATATCAATGGATTCATCATGGAATGTATTTTGCATATATCATATAGAGTGTGGAACTTGGGTAGTGGTCAACTAGAAGAAGTTCATATCGGTACTCTTTTATATAAATTTTATCGAACTTAACATGTTTGACTAGAGATTGAACTACAACTGCATTATTTTCCAGACAGAGGTAGTGTCCTCTTCTGAATTCAAGTCCCTATCCACCCCCAGAACAAATTCCTTTAAATTGACAGTATACAACTAAATGTCTGGTTTTATTGGTCATCTAAATTGAGGATCACATAAGAGACGACAAAATTAGGGCTAACCAGACAAATTTTCCGTATCAATGGGGTTGATGCATGAGTATGCGTGAAAACAATTTGTGTTATTCGATTGAGATAGGGAACATGTATGATGTACCAAATACAGCAGAACTATGTTCCTGGGACGAAGAACGTGTTCCAGATTATGCAAGATCCACCACAGAACACAAATTCATATTTGTATCTACATAGCAGTTGGTGAGCAATGTGCTTATTCCATCAAAAGTTAAAAAGGAAAGAAAATGGAAGAAGTGATAGGTCTGGATTTCTATTTTGTTGCCCATTAAACCCACTCACAAACCACCGGCCCACCACAAATTCTTTACCCTAATCTCCTCTCTTCCAGCACATGCAAGCACCGCCCGCCACTGTCTCTTCTCCATCTCACTGTTTCTCTGCAACGACAGGGTGCAGGCACCACCTTAAATCGCACCTCTGGCCACCATCTTGTGCCAACGACCTTCTAAAATATGTAGCTCATGCTCCATTTAATCTCTCTAGACTAGAGGTCTCGACTTCACTCGCCATCCCAAAAACTCTGCCACAAGCCCACATCGCATGCACCTATGGTCTATGGAGCGCAACATCAGCACAGCACTATGGCCTGGCTGACCTCGTCGTTTAGGTGGTGGCGCAGTCTGGACTCAAGATACAGCGAGGAACAGGAAGCTGCCTGCATCGGTTTCTTTGCACTGTTTCATTGTCCCGGCGGATGACAATCTAATGGTGTTTGGGACGACTTAATTTCCTACTTCCTCATTTCAAGGCAAAGTTCCCACAATACGGAGCGTGGGCTCATCTCGCGTTCCAGGCTGCTAAGATTTAGGGTCAGTGGCTCAGAAGAAAGATGAAACAATGCAACTTTAACAAGGCCATTTACCAGTGTAGAACTAACTATTAGTTCCTTCATTTCAAGTTACCAGTTTATTGGGATTCCTCATTTCAGAACAGTTGTCTAGCGGAGAGACCAACAATGTACTTATTTATGCCTTTTTTTAATCCCTTGCCTCTCTAATGATATTAAAGATGTCAAATGGCCTTTTATGTCATTAATAATGGTCAAATATCATTCTTAACAAGATTTTCTGCCTCTTTGGTCTTTTACATGTAGAGTAGTTGCTCAACTATTTTGAATCAGATGAAACACATGACATACTCAAGTAACAGGTTCAGAGAAAGGTTCAGAATTATTTGCTTAACGAACAATTATCACATTGTGGTTGAGTACAAAACAGTAAATTTTATAATCTCTTCATGAATTCTTATGAATATTTTAACTAGGGACCTATTTCCACGTCGCATTTAGTGTTTGTTTTTAGATTCTAAAAAATGCTCACTAAAACACTTACTAGCCTCAGTTTCTGATATTGTTTAACGCTGTGATACTTTGAGGATCTAGTGACGAGAGAATTTAATATAGTGATAGTGGGTATTACCAGTCTTGTTATCGTTGTTTGTTACATTGGCCTCAAAAAATGCTTCCCATATAGCAAGTGTTCCAAGCCTCATCTTTGCTTTCTTTTCGTTCTGCACAGAACTTCAGTACAGGAAGAAAGAGTAAACAGTAGGAAGTTCAAGATCATGCTTCTCTCAAAAGCATCCACATGTAAATGAGATGTTAACAACGATGCATGTACATACAAATAAATATATATAAAAATGTGAAGCTAACTTGGAGTGGAGCTTTTTTTTTTTTTAGATACAATTTTGGAGTGGAGCTGTTCAGAAGATTTTAAAAAATAACATAATAACTACAGTGCAAGTACACACAATTCAGTGGAACAGATGGTAAGGTTATGTAAGATGTCTTTATAGAGAGAGCCGACCATCGAGTACATAGCTTGGTGTTCTTCCAAATATAATGATGCACAGCTCCCCTCCATGTTTGAGAAAATAATAAAAAAGTATTATCTCAATTGGTAGAGCCTAAGAGGCAGCGAACCAGAAGCAGGCTTGAACCCAGGTGCTCACAGGTCATGTTATCATGTTATGTGAGTAACTTATGAAAGGGCTCAATACTCCCTTCTCTTATGATAAAGCAAGGGTACATCTCTCCCAATGGCCAAGGTTTCTTTTTTCCTTAATAGAGAAGACAGTTTGATTTACCAACCTCTGATATGTAACATATCTTTTATTCAGTAAAATGGAATTGTAAACCCTTTTTTTGTAGCTCATTCTGCTCTTAATCCTATTTAACGATATATTATTCAGAGAACTTGCCCCTTGTTGTTTTTGGTAGAATATTTAGCTCACAAGAAAAGACAAAAGTAGAATGAATTGGTTCGCATCTAGCTATAGCTATACTAGGAACCTGCTTCAAGAAGTCCCATCTGCAGACATGTAAATGGAAGCACAAATAGAGAGGGGATAAAACATGAATACATGCAACTACATATATGCTATAAAAGTATAAATTAGTGCTACAGGAACATAAGCACACCTTCTTCTTTAAACAAAATATGAACCTCTCAAAATTTATCCGCCAAAGTACTTCACTTTCTGCAATTATCGAATCCTCTTCATCAACTTCTAAGGCTTCATGTTTTTCGCTGGGAAAATATGATAATATAATTAGGAGATGAAGAGAGTAACATATCCCATACATATTATATCAAAATAGAATGAAAGCTAATTATTCATGTTTTAAAGCTCCCATAAAAAGGCAAATACGATATAAATTATAACAAAAAAAGGAAAACATCTACTCCCAAAAAATGGTGGACCACAATGATGATGCATGGCTAATATCTCAGAAAAGAAGAAATATTGCAACTCAAAAAAGGAGAAACAAAACATATGTCCATAGTTTGGTGGATTCTAACGAGGACTACATGATCCTCAGTAAGACTAAATAAGTAAATCTACACCAGAAAATTTATGTGGGAAAAGTTTAAGCTCAAAGTAAGAAAGTAGTTTGGATAACAAAAACCATGCTCATCTGGACCTATATCAAATTCAAATGTGTTATATGGAGCAATTTTAAGCCAAAAAAAGAAAACAGGTTCAGCGCTAATTTTGGTCTAAGTATCACCTAGACCATGCGGTTAAAATTTGTTAGTCAATCAATTATAGTTTTCATTAGCAAATAACCTAGAAGGCTAAAACACCATGTTTGCCTTTTTCTACTTTAATAACAATAGGAAAGCAGAAGCAGGATCAGCATTTACACTTTAATATTGTAAATTTGTAATAGCATGACATCACCGCATTGCAACATGATGATCACTATAACTGAATAGAGCATAATACCTTATTACCAGCAACAGCATTATGGCCATCATTTGCACTCGATGACCCTTCCATGAAGTATGGTATCTCAGAAAATCTTTCAGCGTCAGATAGAGCAGCAGTACAGACAACTTTCTGCTCAAGTGAAAGAACCGCTCAACAATCTTCTGTCCCAAAGATACATTTGTCAGTTAACCCAGACAATCATCATGTATATTTATAACATATATAACAAGATCAAGATGTGCCTTGATTGAGGCACCCCGAGCAGGGGATAGAAGGAAATAACACACTGCTGCCCCTCATGACAAGGAATTGTGCACATCTTGTTTTGGTTGTGAGCTGTTGATGAATATGTACCTTGTCCTTACATTTTTTTTTGGCTATGAGTAGGCTAGTCATTTTTATCAATCCCTACACAATCAAGTCCAAACCCACAAAAATTAAGGCACTAAATCTAAGACATTCCATTATATCTCACCATGCAAATCTAAGACATTCCATTATATCTCACCATGCATTGCCCTATCAAATGGCTTCTCTATTATAATAAGGTAATAAAACAACACATTCCAAGAAAATAGAATATTACTGTGAAACAAAAGGAGTATGAAATAGAATATGATCAGATTAAAAAAACTACAAACTGATAACCATGACGCCTAATAAGGAATGAAAGTGACTTACTTTAGGAGCTCGTTTTCTTGTGGATGTAGGTTGTTCAACTGCAAGAGGATCGAAAAAAGGTTCTGGCTTTGGGCAATGTTCCACATAATGCGCATATACAAGTTTGTTGAAGTTCATTCGTATTTCTTCCCTTGTTGGTGAGGGGCTGCCTGAAACATTTAGTCATTTACTGACACATTAATGGAAGGATAACTTTGAAAATGTTATGGCTGAAAGGCAAAAGTTCAGACAAAAAAGAAAGCAAACATTATCACAAAAAGAGCAAAGAATGGTCAGATAACCACAACAATAAAAATACTGACCTTCTTGTACTTTAAATTTTGTTCGCTCCACAAGTTGCTCAAATGTTAGCCTACCATTCTGTAGTAATCCTTCGAGAAGAACTTCTGACTGAAGTTGCAAAAAGTCATCAAAAAGCTAACTATGACAAAATATGTTGGGACCTAAAGTTACAACAAATGCTTCTTTCTGATAGAGAATAAAATGGGGTGAATGACAATTCAGTGATGGTAGTACATTGACTAAAGAGAAGTTGATGTTAAGAGTTAAGACTACGCCTGTTATTAAATCGAATATTTAGGATGGGCATCATAAGTTGCACTTTCTATCTCTAAGGTTAATTGATCGATTTGAACATATATGGTCAATGGTGACCAAATGCTTTCTAACACTTGTTATATACAAGTTTAGTATGCAAACAAGACATAATATGCTGAACATACTCAACCTCTACGAGTGGGGACATGTCAGGCCAGCTGGCTGTCCAAGGAATACAGATTAGCAGGAGGGACGATGCAGCGACATTAGTTTGTTACTATATGACATATATGTCCAACTTTTACATGTGTTGTTAGTTAGATTGGATTTACATATCTAGGTTCTGATTTTTTTGAAATAATATTATTTTAATAGACCATCATCTGCCCGTCGGTGTTGTGTTTGGGTGCCACCATCCAAGCATATGCCCATTCTCAAGTGTCCTGCTCAGCATCCATTCACCCTCCAAGACTCTCAATCCTTTCATACAGCACAGCCCCCTAACCCGGGCCATAACAGAACATGAAATGGAATATTTCAGATCCTACAAAACGGGTGTAGTAAACATCCAAAGTCCAAACAAGATACCATTGGATTGGAGGAGGGAGAATAATATGTCCAGCATTGCTAGCTTGATCATGCCAAATGCAAAGTTCCAGATAGAAAACATTTGCTACCCACTATTCTCCAAATAACAAGTACAGTTTGAAATATTATGAATGCATCAATGTCAATGACAACGTCGAGTGCTAACTACCCAAGGCACCAGATAACTAATGGCGCACATTCTAGGTTGTCCTGACAAATCTTCAGTGTAGCACTAAGAAACTCAAGTGGCCCATACCACTACTCTGGAACACTGGACAAGGTGAAGATGCATCTAAGAAACAACCACATCCACCTACCTTTTACTCCATATTGACTTCAGCAATTACAGAAGAACTGTCATGACTGATTATACCAGTTTCAATTTAAAAATGTAACAGCATAAACAAAACGATTGCAATCAAACTTATATAAACTACCTCTGGAATATCCACACGGATGACAGAAAGGAACTTCGAGAAGCGCAGCCGGTGCAGGACATTGTCGAAGATAGCCAAGTAGAGCGTCACCGTCTTATCACCACCCCCTGCAAGCACCCAATAGTGGCATCAAATTGCTGATAGTGCACCAAATCAGATGCTATGTACAAGCAAACGTTTCGCAGAGGGGCTTGCCTCTGGGGGTTGTGTAGGCCTGGACGCAGTTGTGCTGAATCAGGACGAGGAGGGAGTTCTTCACCTGGCTGGACGAGAGCTCGAGACGGCGGACGATCTCCAGCAGCGACAGCGCGCCGTGGCGCAGAAGGCAGCCACACACTTTCTGCGAAAGAGGGGACCCGGCGGGCGGGTGTCAGGGCAGCGCATTCGCGCGTCGCTCCGCGAGCGTGCGAGGAACGGGTGGGAGAGGAGATTGGAGAAGGAGGGGAGAGGACGGATGCGGGCTTACGGATACGAGGGGCCGAAGTGGTCGGAGATGATGTTAACGGCGAGGAGGATGCCGTGCTGCGACACCATGGCGGCCCGCCGGCGGCGACGAGGGAGGCGGTGGGTTTGGGTGCGAGATGCGGTGGCCGACGGTGGTCTCGCCGCGCCTAAACCCTCTCTGCTGGGTTGATGCGGCGGCAAACAGTGAGGAACGGGCGATAGGGATTGAGGCGCACGCCGCGCCGCACGCGCAGATTCCGCAGACTCGTGGTTGTGGAGTCGGGCAAGGCCGCGAGGGAGACGAGAGACGCTGAAACTGGGCCCGTTGGCAGTAGAATCTAGCCCAACGCTAAGACTATTTTTATTTGGGCCACAAAATTACATGTATACGTAAAGGGCCCTAGGCCCATATCCTAGGGCCACTACCTTGGTCCTCAGCACTTCTCTTTTTGTCCAGGAAACAGATCATGTTTGGTTAATTTAGTCCTATGACTTTTTCAGTTTTAGGATTTTTTTTTTTCCTTCATGATGTATTTTTAGGGACTTTAGCGAAAAAGTCCTACAAAAGTCACTCATGTTTAGTTTCCTAGAAACTAAAAGAGATTTTTTTTTAGTCTCAACATCAAAAAGTCCCCAAAACCAATTAAGGTCTTAGCCAATTTTGTTGTAAAAAAAGCCAATTTTATCTATGCTAAAATATGATCCATACATACTTTACCAACCAAGCCACTAAAAACAAACATCGTTTCAAAGCTTCCATAAACTTCATAGTACTGCAGAAGTTAAAACATTCAAAATGCAATTTCTTTTGTTAGGAGGCTAGAAGTTTCCAAACAAATCTAGCGACTCTGGGGCTTAGGTACAAATGACAACAAATAGTGACCTAAAAGTCGAAGAGCTGTTGCTTCTCTATCTACATCTTCATCTCTACAGCTCTCGGCTCGGCTCACCGCAACGGCCGCAAGTAACTTGAAAGCTCTCACAATGTAGGTTTGTGACACAGACCGATCCGAGCCGGGTGCCGTGACTTGCCATCGATGAAGGAAAGCTCATGCATAAGCTTGTACTCAGCGACCGGGACTGTGGATGGTCAAGCTGTCTGGCGTGCACTCGAGCGGGTGGGCGCAGTAGCCACCCTCCTCTTGTTTTGCCTGCTAGTTAGAGGGGGTGATGTCGTCTCTGAAGGATTGGAGCAGGGATGGGCCAACCCTGCAAAGAGGCCATCCTCCTGGTTGTCCTCCACTATAGTTGTGTAGGCTGCAGCTGAGGATGGAGCGACCATCATTGAAGAAGTCATGAAGTCCCAGCGATCGAGCAAGGTCTCCATCTCCTCGGATGTCCACGACACCTTGTTGTCCAACCCCATCAAAGAGTCGACCTACGCCAGCTACGACATGAAACTCTCCTACGACCATCGTCCCATGCAACTCCTCCTTGAAGTCAGCAAATAGCTCTGCGAGCTTCTCATCCTTGCGCTGTCAAGTTCGTAGCTCCGGTGGTAATCGTCAAACACGGCGGGGGAGACGACGCCATTGGTGTAGGAGATGAGGATCCGTTGAGGTTTATAGCGGACACGACCAACCATCGTAGCGGCCTCCTACTCCCAGCCTATCAGCCGTGGTGTAAGGCCAATCTCAGTGGGAGTGTCATGGGAGTTTCATTTGAGTTAATTAGACTGACACATAGATACTTTTGATGACCTTGTCTATTTAAGAAAAGAGAGAAGAAATGGGTTTCATCTAGATGAAACTCTCTTGACACGAATACCAACTATCTCCGAGTCATGAAATTAAATGTCTATGAAACCACAAAATGAAACTCTCCATCGAGTAGGGGGGGGTTTCATTCAAGTTTCATTTTATTTCATATGACATGGCGCTTTTGGAAACAACGCAATGAAACTCCCAACCGAGACTAGTGTGGAACTGGAAGGAGTGCACGCGGCACCGGGCCGCGGAGGTGGAGCCGATGAGACAAGGTGTGAGGGAGCATATTGCCTAGAAACCCGCACGAGCAGGATAATACATTGACGCGAGCAAGATAATACATTGACGAGCGACACAACCACCGCGGCGAGCTTGTTGGGCTGGACAAGGACTGATCAATCGTCCAAGTCCCCTCTAAGCACCACCGTTTAAGTTTGGTGTTGTGTTTAGCCTTCTCAGCTCCCAGGCAACTCACTAAAAGGGCTCATTAGGATGTAAAGAACATTGTCACTTCCCTTAATGCAATACGGACAAGAGTCCGCTTTCAAAAGAAAAACCACCACCGTGCGGGGATTCACCTTTCCCGAAAATTAAAAATTGATAGTCCAAGCTGATAGTTATTGGAAGTATTTTTTTTTTTTTGGCAAAATGGTCGACTTGGTCCCTCAACTGGGGGGTGTGGGTCGACTTGGTCCCTCAACTCTTAAAAAGTCCGATTTAGTCCTCAAACTTCCGTATTTGGTGTCAATTTCGTCCTCGAGCTGAGGTGGCTGTCCACATCAGCACTCCATGTCATCTAGACGAGGTTAGAAGACCAAAATACCCCTGCCCTCACCTCCTTTCTCTTTCTGTTTTCCCGTCCAGAATCAGGTAGAAGAACAGAAGAGATGCATTGTGCTGCTGCTCCATTTTTCCTTTAATTTTGATTTCTCCCAAATGTATTAGATTAGTTCACACACCTGCACAACAAAGTTGTGTAGCGTGGTTGTAGGGAGGTTGACCACCAGCGCTCCACTGTCCACTTGTACAAGTATAAGCAAGGGTGGTAAATCTGCCTCATGCCTCGTGATCAAATCATTGCAATAATAAGTTGCCATGGTGAGATGCAATGAAATAAGTTGAAAACTTACAACGGTGCATAGCTATAATTATATGCTGCAGTCAGAGTTGTACGTTATGTGATGTGGGACCTTTTATTTTATAGTATACAAGAGCTACGAACAAATTCTACCGAGAATTCTACGAACAAATGGTGGTCAACTCTGACTACCGATAATTCTGGACGGGAAAACAGAAAGAGAAAGAAGGTGAGGGCAGAGGTATTTTGGTCTTCTGACCTCGTCTAGATGACATGGAGTGCTGATGTGGACAGCCACCTCAGTAGAAGGATTGAATTGACACCGAAAATGAAAGTTTGAGGACCAAATTGGACTATTTGAGAGATGAGGGACCAAGTTGACCCGCAGCCAATAGTTGAGGGACCAAGTCGACCATTTTGCCTTTTTTTTTTCAATTTTGTCAGAAATCCTAAATTGAGAGATACACTGATCCACCAATTTATCGAAATCTTCCGAGTGCAAACTAGAACGTCCTCAACTTTCTCCTGAGAGTGCCTATCATGGACCATCTCTTTACTCTCCAGAACCACCGCCTCAATTTTTTGATCTATCCTAACGTACGTCCCTCAGCTCTTCCATGATCCTCTAAAATAAATTTAACTCTGCCATGAATCTACGCAATGAAGAAATGCTCGACATTGGCCTTGGCGTCCGACTGACAGCAGTAGCTGCTGCCCCTGCACCTCCAGTTCCAGCACCACCAGGCAAACCACCCTTTCCCCCCTCCTCGTACCTCCGCCACCGCTGCTCCAGCTGGTGGTTGTCCAACGGCAACGCCCATGGAAGAAGAGACACCACCACCACGAGCAGCAGAGCGACGAGGAGGAGGAGGTGGTGGTCCGACCGCGACGGCAGCCAAGAAGACTACGGGTCCTCTTCACTAGAGGAGGACGATTACGATTACGAGGCTGCGGCTGCGGCTGCGGCTGCGGCGTCCGGATTTGGCTGGGCCGAGGAGCTATTCCACGAGTCCTGGTTCTCCAAGGTGTGCTACATACGTTCCTGTATATTTGTTTTTGTTATTCCTCTCTGTTACGCTCTCTGATTATATGTCATCAATGATTTTCTTAACTGCTCACTACAATCAATTAACCCAGACTTATCAGCTTCCGTTCCGTTCCTGCTGCTCTTCATGTCATCAGTAATAATTTAGCATGCATATCAGATCAGTACTGTAATAAAATCAACGAACTAATAACTGTGCTTCCTTACTGTCGTAGTGACTGATCACTGGCCTGCTCCTTTCTGTACATGTGCCTATAGGTTTATAAGACGTACGGAGTCGTCCTACCGGTGATGCTTACGTCCATGTTTGCTGCAACGGGGCTAAAGGCCTTTCTAATTGCCATGGCGATCCCGCTCAGTCAGTCGGGCATATCATCATTTCTGCTTAGGAGAAAAGACAACCGCGATGACTGGTGGATGCTGTTCTTCAAGAAAAATAGCAGGTGGAGGAGGCCATTCCAAGAGGAAGAATACAGCAGCAGCAGCAGCAGGAGGAGGTATTATGAGGGGAGGAGAAGGAGGCGCAACTACCAGTCATGGGTTTCTAAAGATTTTGCTGATGCTGCGGCCTCAACTTCTGCTGGAGCTGATGATGGCATCAAGAACAGCAGCAGTGGCGGATATGGAGGATGCGATGAGCTTCTGGACAACAACAACACTGCTGCTGCCAGCCAGGAGGCGAAGAGGAGCAGCAACTCATATTCTCAGCTGGCAACGCTGAATCGTGGCCTTCAGCGACTAGGGAGGAAGATCCGGATTATACCGTGTTAGCACTGCCTCTGTTTCTATCGTCGACAACTCAAGTGAAGCTCAAGCAGAGGTCGAGGAGGAGGCCGGCCCATCCAGGCCGAGGAGGCAGCCCAAGCCCAACTCCAGGGTGTCCGGTCCTGACTGGGTCGTGTATATATTCTGTCATCTAGAAAGTATGAGGTAATTCTCAAAAAAAAAAAAAAAAATCTAGAAAGTATGAGGGAAGAAAATTTATGTAAACCTTTACAATTCAAATTGAGTTTAATCTTTCGTCGCTACCTACCCCTTCTCCAAGCTTTTCTCGTTCCTCCTCTCCCTTCCGCTAACAATTGGTATCGGCCTTCTTCACGATCCGGTCGATGGATGCTCCCGTCGCCGTTTCCGTCGCCGCGGCGGTGGCGATGGATCCGCAACTCCAAGTCATCCTCGACACGGTCAACTCCGCTTCAACGAGCTCAACTCCCGGTCGTCGAGCAAGGGGCGCTGCGGGCGCCGAGAGAGCGCCCGCCATGGTCGATCGCGCCCGCCGGGTTGGAAGCGTCTCATGCCGCGGGGCGCTCGGCTCGCGCGCCACCATCGCCACCATGGAGCAGGCCCGCCGCCGCCGAAAGACTCCTTTGCCCCGCGCATTTCGCCGATTTAGAGTTCGCGCCCGCGGATCCTCAGTGGGCGCGATCGAAGCGTCGCTCGGTGACCGGAGTCCTCCTACACCGACCGCGACGCCGAGTTCAACGACCGCATCACCGACCTCGAGTCCCTCCGCCCCAAGCACATCGCCGACGAAAGGGACGCCAGCGCGTGTCGGATCTGGAGGTCCTCGCCAACGGCTCTCCGGTGGGAGTCACACGGCGGAAGGTGGGCTCAATGAAGTACGGTCGGTCGTTTATCGCTTGAGGCGTCTCGCTTCCCGAGGTGTTCGAGAGAATGCCTCACCGGCGCCATCTCCATTGTCGACCCCGACCCAGCGACCCGAGCGCTCATCCGCCGTACACCGCCAACCAGCCCGTCGTTGGGCACAGCGTTTACCCCGGGCCGTGGATACCGGGTCCATGCTCTGCTCGTGGTACGCCGTCCAACCTCCCTCCATTTGTTGTTCATGATTCGATTGCCATGGAGTCCCATCAACCACCACCACAAGCCCAACCTATTCAACAATATCGCCCTCCCGATCCTATCCGTTCTACTCCTATCCTTCCACCTACTTACCCGCCACCACGCCCACCAGATCAATTTGATCATCATTCCAGCCGCCTACCTAAAGTCCCATTTCCCAAGTTTGATGGTGATAACCCTCGCCGTTGGCGTTCTCGTTATGAAAAGTACTTCAACATGTATGGAGTCCACCAGTCTCAATGGATTAGCCTTGTCGAGCACTATGTTGAGGGTCCTGCCGTAGTATGGTACCGGTCTGTGTCCTCCTTGTTGCCCTCGGCAACTTGGGAATCCTTTTGTCAGCTGCTGCACGACAGATTCGATCGTGACCAGCATGAGTCTCTGCTCCGTCAAATGTTCAATGTGAGACAAGTTTCCACAAAGGTCATCCTATGTCACAACCTTCTCCTCCGACCAGATCGCTTGACCACCTATTCTCCCAATGACCCCCTTGTTCTATGTTACTCGATTCATCGATGGCTTACGCCCGATATTAGAGCTGTTGTTGCTATGCATCACCCTACTACACTGGATACTGCTTGCCGTCTCGCGCTCTTGCAGGAGGAGATGGCGGGGTCGTCGGCCAAACCGGCCCGATCAGGTGATTGGCACACTTCTAAGATCCGGTAAGCCGTCTTCCAAGCCGCCGGCGGCCACGACCGATCCCTACCGATAAGGTCAGAATCGCGGTGGGCACTAGTCCATCGCAAGCACAGCCTGATTCGGCGCTCAAGGCGCTGAAGGCGTTCCGTCGTGCGCAGGGTCTTTGTTTCAAGTGTGCCGGTAAATGGACTCGAGAGCATCGCTGTCCTCCGGAAGTACTCCTTGCCGCTTCAAAGACATTTGGCCCGAAGACGATGAAGATGATGATGATACAAGCCTAGTTGAGACTACCGCAGTGCCCACTGAGCAAGTTCTCTTGGCCATTTCAAAAGCAGCCGTGTCGGCTGCCCCAACTCACTCCATCCAGTTTGCAGGGATCATTGGGGATCATACGGTCGGCGATTCGCTTTGACTCGGGCAGTTCAACATCCTTCATCAGTGAGACTGTTGCAAACAAGCTTTCTGGTTGCTCATTATCACATTGCCCAACCAAGGTTCAGGTGGCAGGTGGGGGCATTCTTGCTAGCCCGGGTATTTTGTTACAGGTGCAGTGGTCTATCTCTGGCTATGTGTTCCAGTCTGATTTGCGTATCTTACAGCTACAGTCATTTGATATTATCCTTGGCATGGACTGGCTTGAAGCCCACAGTCCGATGCAAGTCCACTGGGTTCAGAAGTGGTTGGCTGTACCATACCGGGGGTCGGTTCATCTTGTTGCAAGGGTTAAATTCTCAGGCTCGACAGGGGCTTTACTTGTGGTACCGTGCTCAACACAAGATGACCCTTCTGCTTCAACCTCTCAGTCCCTTCCTATTGAGATACAGAGTTTGCTGCAGTCCTTCTCTTCTTTGTTTCAGGAACCCACTGAGCTACCACCATCTCGAGCTTGTGACCATCAAATTCCTCTTATTCCGGGTGCTCAGCCTGTCTTCACACGCCCCTTATCGGTATCCTCCCCGGATTGAAGGACGAGATTGAGCGCCAGTGGGCTGCCATGCTTATGCGCAGGGGTATCATTCACCGAGTCGAAGCCCGTTTTCATCACCTGCCTTACTCGTCAAAAAAAAAGATGGCACTTATCGCTTCGTGTGGACTTCCGCCTTAATTCCATTACGACCAAGTCCAAGTTCCCGTTCCAAAGTTTGACCGGGTTGATGGATGAGCTCCACGGGGGCGCTTGGTTCTCCAACTTGATCCGCACGCGAGTTTTCATCAAATCCTGCTGCACAAGGGTGATGAGTCTAAGACAGCGTTTCAGACCCATCAAGGGCAATACGAGTTCCGTGTCATGGCTTTCGGTCTCTCTGATGCACCAGGAACATTCCAGAACGCCATGAATGTTACCTTGGCTCCCCGGCCTCCGCAAGTTTGTTATCGTATTCTTCGGCGACATCCCGGTATACAAAGAAGACCTACGAGGATCATCTTGAGCATTTGTCCTCCGTGTTTTCAAAGGGCGGCATCGGTCGGTGGAAAATTAAGTTGTCTAAGTGCACATTTACGCAACGCTCAGTTTCCTATCTTGGCCACATAATCGGTGAGCGGGGGCCTTTCCACCGACCCGGCCAAAGTACAAGCTATTCGATTCAATTGACCCATTCCCAAGTCTCGTTCGTGGAGCTGCGTGGATTTTTGGGTTTAGCGGGATACTACCGTAAATTCATTAGGCATTTTGGCCTCATTGCCCGTCCTTTGACCGAGCTGCTCAAGAAAGGGGTTATCTTCCATTGGACCCTAACACATGATCAAGCCTTCAACACATTGCAGTCAGCTTTAAGTTTTGCTCCGGTTCTCGCCCTTCCGGATTTCTCGTCGCCCTTTCACATCGAAACCGATGCGTCGGGATCCGGTGTTGGTGCGCTTTTGACTCGAGACGGCCACCCACCGGCTTTCCCTCGACCGCCCGTTGAGTACTTGCGGTATGGGCCTCTCAACATACGAAAAGAGTACCTCGCAATCGTTATGGCCATTGATCATTGGCGCCACTACCTCTTGCGACCGGAGTTCGTCATTCATACGCGATCATCGCAGCCTGGTGCATCTTAACGAACAACGACTGCATATGCCGTGGCAGCAGAAGGCATTCGCCAAGCTTCTCGGCCTACGCTACCGGATTCAATATCGCAAAGGCGTCGATAACGGCGTCGCAGATGCCCTGTCACGCCGTGACCATTCTGAAGAGGTATTGGCCATATCTTATCCTGTTCATGATTGGCTTCGGACTTGCAGCGTTGGTATACCGTTGATGACGCCGCCCGATTGCCCGTTATCTAAGTTGGCCATAAATTCTGTCTTTGCCTCCTTACTCTCTCAAGCAATGGAGTGATCTACTACAAAGACAGGATTTGGTTGGGCTCAAACACCGGTATTCGAAAACTGTGTTGGAGGCCTTGCATAACAACAGTCCGTTGGGGGTCATTCGAGCTCCCCGCTACTCTACATAAGGTGAAATGTTCTTTCTTTTGGCCAGTATGCGGGGTGATGTGCTCTCCTTTGTGCAGTCTTGTTCTATTTGTGCTCAAGACAAGCCGGACAGGGCTAAGTATCCGGGATTGCTCCAGCCATTGCCAGTTCCCAAGGGTTCGTTTCAGGTTCTAACCATGGACTTTGTTGAGGGTTTACCTTTGTCTGGCTCGGCCAATGCAGTCTTGGTGGTGGTCGACAAGTTCTCAAAGTTTGCGCATTTCATACCTGTCAAGCATCCCTTTACCGGCTGAGTCAATTGCCTAGAAATTCTTTGATGAGGTATATCGCCTACACGGCCTTCCACTGATGATTGTGTCAGACAGGGACCGTATCTTTACCTGCACATTTTGGTCCACCCTATTCACCCTCGCCGGAGTACAAACAAGTAAGAGCACTTCTTACCATCCTCAATCGGACGGCCAAACCGAGCGAGTCAACCAATGTTTGGAGACCTTCCTGCGATGTTTTCGCTCATGCTTGCCCCAAGAAATGGTCTACTTGGCTCACAAATGCCGAAGTTTTGGTACAACTCCAGTTTCCACTCGCTCTATGCCGCTCTCCATTCGAAGTGCTTTATGGATACCCTCCAAGGCATCCTGGGTGCGGACATCTCTTCGACAATGAAGTACCGCTCTGTCTTCCGGGTTCTGCGTGACTGGAGCTTGCTCATGACCTCATCAGGCAGCACCTTCAGCGGGCATCTCATCGTATGAAACGTCAAGGCGACAAGCATCGCTCCGAGAGATCCTTCTCTCGTTGGTGACTGGGTGTTTCTCAAACTGCAGCCCTATATTTAGAGTTCTTTGTCCAGGCGCTCTAATCGTGGTTTACATTCCGTTTCTTTGGCCCCTTCCGCCTCCCGGAGCGCATTGGCACTTGTGGCTTACCGTGCGGAGCTTCCTCCATCTGCTTCCATCCATCCGGTGTTCCACGTATCGCAACCGAAGAAATCCATCGGAGCTAATCCGACAACTACTTCTCTGCTGCCCGATCTCGTGGACTTGCGTGCCCGAAGCTATTCTCGCAGCCCGTTGGACTACCGGCGACAACCCGTTTGAGGAGGTGCTTATCAAATGGTCTCATATGCCACCGGAGTTGTCCACCTGGGAACCACCGGAGGTTGTCAAGCAACAGTTTCCAAGGTCACCGGCATGGGGTCATGCCGTTCCTCGCGTAGGGGAATGTTAGCACGCCTCTGTTCCTATCGTCGACAACTCAAGCGAAGCTCAAGCAGGTCGAGGAGGAGGCCGCCCATCCAGGCCGAGGAGGCAGCCCAAGCCCAACCTGTGGTGTCCGGTCCTGACTGGGTCGTGTAGTCTATATATTCTGTCATCTAGAAAGTATGAGGGAAGAAAATTTATGTAAACCTTTACAATTCAAATTGAGTTTAATCTTTCGTCGCTACCTACCTCTTCTCCAAGCTTTTCCCGTTCCTCCTCCTCTCCCTTCTGCTAACATACCGCCGCGTGGGCGGAGAGCAGGGAGTAGGAGCTCCTCCGAGACAACGGCGGATGCCAAGAACGACGGGGTTGGGCAGTACCAGATACAAGCAGGCACCACTCTTGACGATGCGTTTGTTGGTGTCAGTCTTCCCGTTCCTGGGATCATGGTTCAGGCTGCTCTGAATGGTAGTGTTATATATGAGCCCATGTTGGTTCATTCATGAATTCAGAAAAAAAAAACACACACACAAGTGATCACTAAAGCGCCCGCAAGACATTGAACAAAATCATGATGACCATTTTCGACGTACTGTCGCTTTGAGACGAAAGTGGTCATAGAAGATTGGTAACGGTGAATATTCCGTTGTTGCAAATAGCAACATTATCATGTGAAAACTGAAGAAAGTACTACAGGAGCACTCAAAGTCTATATGCAGAGTAGGGGAGGGGAAGTCATAACCCCGGCCTTGTCATGTCAACGCCTCAAGCAAACATTATTGCTCGTATTCTATGCATGCGAGGGTTACTGCATAGTACCTATTACATGTGGGTACACACCTACCCTCCCGCCCTTTGCCACCGGGTGGTGGAGGAGGAGTGAGGGTTTCCCGGGGTGGGAACACGGTGGCCTGGACCCGCAAGTCGGGTCCCCCCTGAGCGTGACGGGGACAAAAGTGCTGATCCCAAGAAAATGTCTTTTCGATTGATAGGTCATGAAAGTGCCCACCAACCGTCCCCTTCATACGTCCCCGCTTGGTCCGTATTTATAGGCCCTCCGGCCGGTATTTACAGTAGTTACAAATCGGGACAAGGTATGTTTGTCACTTATGTCTTGGGGCCGCGCAGGCAACCGTACTAACCCCATCAGGGGGTAAAGGTAAAAACACAAGCCTTGACGCGCCAAGGCTTCATTAGGGTTCCACCTCCTTGCGCCGCCGCCGGCCCCTCAGTCCACCGCTTTACCGCCCCCGCGCTCGCGGAGGTCTTCCTCTTGCTTCATCGCCCACGCACCCGCGGGGGTGTTTCGTTCGTTCGCTCACCCCCCGTACTGCGGGGGTCAATCCAGATCTTGTTGCCCCTCGCGCCCGCGGGTGTTGTCTTGCCCTCCGCGCCCGCGCCGCGCGGGGGTGTTGCGCTAGCCCCTGTTCCCCGCACCGCGGGTGTCCGGCCGACTCCGCCGCCCCGCGCCCCCGCGGTGTCATCTTTGGCCTCCGCTCCCCGCGCCTGCGAGGGTGCCGCGGTTGGTCGCCGCCCCCGCGCCTCGGTGTCATCTTTGGCCTCCGTCCCCCGCGACCGGGAGTGCCGTGCGAAATGCCGCCCGCGCTGCGGGTGTCGTGGCGACTCCGCTGCCCCGCCGCCGCGCGCGTCATCTATGGCCTTCCGCTTTCGCCCGCGGGGTGCCACGCCGTGTTGCTTTCCGCCCCCGCGCCCGCCATGGTGTCATCATTTGGCCTCCGCTCCCCCGCCTGCGGGGGCCGTGTTGGCCTGCCGCCCCTCGCCCCGCGCGGGTGTCGGCCTCAGGGCCCGGGAGCTACCGGGGGGGGGTCCCCGGCGAGGGTCCCTCCCAACAGCCCCCCTGGTTTGGTCCAGTGCGTCCGGCCAGAGCAACAAACCTCTCAGGAGGGGGAGGCCGCGGGCGGCCCGGCGTTTGCGGGGCTATCCCCGCCGCCGACCATCGGACCGACGAGGCTCGATTCCCCATCTTTGAGGGGCCACGCCATTGGTTGGTGGTTGATGCCCGGGAGGTTTGGAGATGGGTCGTTAGTTGGCATCCTCGTAAACGCGCTTACAAGGTTCTCATCACTTAGAGCGGTGGGCCAATAGAAACCCTGCCTGAATGTTTTTCCGACGAGTGCGGGGGGGTCCTGTTGTGTGAGCCGCAGATGCCCTCGTGCACTTCACGAGGATTGCTCTTCCCTGAGGATGAGACGCATTTGAGCCATGGTGCTGTGGACCGATGCCTTGTATAGCCGCTTTCGCCGATCATTCTGTATCCCCTCACCTTCGTTGCTATCCTCTTTTCCTCTTTCCTTTTGACTCGGGTTCAATCGCCTTTGATGTATGCTATTATCGGGCCTCCAATCTTCGCTTGCTATGGCGTTCACGAACCCGGGGCGGGGGGGTCCTTCAACGGCCGGCTTGGTTAGACTTTCGTAGAACACGTCCGGAGGTAGCGGACCTTGTGCTGCCGCCGCTTTTGCTAGCTCATGGCCCCGCCGTTGTCCCTGCCCGCTATGGTTTTTGTGGTGATGCCCAAGAAGAAGGCCTCCGCTTTTCCGGACCCTCGAGAAGGTACTTCAGAGCTCGGGTTTCGGGATTTGCAAATTTTCTCGACATGGCTCGAGACAACTTCGAGTCTGTTCGATAATGGCCCTTCTTGGCCGATAGAGCACGGTTTGTTCAGGGCCAGTATGATCGCCTCGTATTCTCGCGATGTTGTTGGTGCATGGGAACTCCAACCTCGCTGCGTAGCGGAGTTTTACACCGGATGGCGAGATGAGGATGGCCGCGATCCTCGCGCCCGCGGAGCCCCAGCTCCATCGATTAATCGCTGTCCATATTGGGTCCAACTTTTGCCGCCGATTATGTACGTCGGGGGTCCAATCGCCACGAAGTCCGCGAGGGCTTGGGACTTAATTGTTGTTCCGCCCACGAACTTGATCGCGTGATCGCCCGCCTTCCGTTGCCCGGGCTATCCTTCCCACTGACTCGGGGTTTTTCAAGATGTTCTCTAACGGGGAAGCAAGACGGCACCGTGATCTCATGTGACTGAAAAGTAATGTTTAAGCTTTCTTTGCGGCCATGACTCACGGCGTAGGCTACCTTCTCTAGCTCAAGATAGTTGCCTTTGGGGCCCTCGAGGACTTCGATACGTAGTAGATGGGGAGTTGTCGACTTGGTGTTGTTCGTGACTTCTTAACGAGGACTGCGCTACCGCGTGCGGGAGGCCGCCACATAGAGTAGGAGAGATTCGCCGGGCTCGTGTTGCGAGGGCTGTCGTGCTGAGGAGGTACCGCTTGAGGTCGCCGGCTGGCCTCGCTGTTGTACCGACCCCAGCTGAAAGGCTCCGATGCTCCTCCTGAAGAAAGGCAAAGCCCCGCTCGCGACCTTGAGAGATGAATTGCTCCAGGAGGCCATGCGCCGCGTGAGACGCCAGCCAATTTCCCCGCTCGTCTGGGGTTCTATTTTTGTGATTGCTTGAATCTTGGTTGGGTTTGCTTCGATGCCCCCTTTGCGGAGACTAGGCACCCGAGTAATTTGCCCCCGCTGACCGAAGACGCACTTTGCGGGGTTTAACTTGAGCCTCGCCCCACGGAGTTTCGTGAATGCCCTTTCGAGGTCTCGCTATGTGGTCTGTTCTGAGCTTGCTCTCGCACAACAATGTCATCAACGTGGCGGAGATTGCCTTGTCGTCCGCGAGGACTTCCGCGGTCATTCTTTGCGAAGGTGGACCCCGCATTCCCCGGTGGCCCTCTCGCCATCCTCTCCTGAAACAATATGTGCCGGTGGGCGTTATGAAGCCGGTTTTCTCCTCGCCTTCTTTGTTCATCCGCATTTGGTGGTACCCCGAGAAACGGTCGAGTAGTGATAGCATTTCACACCCCGCGGCCGCTGGCTTCACGAGCTGCCGATGCGGGTAGGGGAAGTCGCCCTTCTGGACATGCTTTGTTGAGACTTGTGAAGTCCACGCACATTCTCCATCTCGGAGGTTCTCGCCTTGTCCTTGAGAGGCTTGCTTTTTAACGAGGACCACGTTGGATAGCCATGTTGGGTACTTTACCGGTCTTATCACTTTGGCGTCTAGGGAGGCGATTGACCTCGACTTGTGCTGCTTTCTCTCTTCGGACATTTGGCGGAGTTTACGCTTGCACCGGGTTGCCCCCTCTCGGATATTGAGCTTGTGCTCGACATCCGACCTGGCCGACGCCCCGAGATCCTCGGCCACCAAGCCAAAACGCCGCAATGGTCGCGGAGGAAATGGGTGAGGTTCGCCCACGAAGTCGGGTCCAACATTGCGGAGATAGTCACTACCTTGGTTTCGCTATTCGAAGAGCCTCGATTTGCTTGGTTTCCTCCACTGGCCGGGCGCGCGGGGGTTTGTAGTAGTCCTCATCGGGTCCGCTTTTCTTTTCTTTTTCCTTCTCCTCTTTGTCTTCCCCTGCCTTGCTCGAGGGCATGCACGCTTACGCCTCGGGGCAACAGCCCCCCTCGCGTTCTTGCGAGGTCCCGATCCCCGAAAACGCTATAACTCCAGAATCGACGGCATTTTCATGCGTAGATAACCCGGTGGATTACCGCCGCTAACGCTGATGATGCCCTCCCGAAGATCGCATTGTAGTTGTAGTGCATGTCAACCACATCGAAGGTTATATTTTTCGGTCCGAGGGTGGGCCGGTCCCCGAAGGTGACTGGCGTGGGTTATCTTCCCTATAGCTCGACCGCGGCCTCCGAATCCAAAGAGGGGGTTTCCCGCCGGCTCCTGTGGAGGTTACGGTCGAGCCTCATGCGGTCATAGGTGGAGGTGAACAAAATATTCATGGAGCTTCCCGTGGTCGACCAAGATTTTGTTTACAATCCACCCTGCGACGGTTGTCTTGATTACCATCGCGTCGGTGTGGGGGTAATCCTTGAGCCTCATGTCGTCGCGCACAACATGATCGGGACATGGGACCATTGATCGTTTTGTGGGGGCCCTCCGCGCCACATGATGCACCCCGCGATAGTGCTCTTTTCTCTGCCGCTTGTTGCCGTGGGGTCCTCGCTTTGATCCCCCGAGATGGCCAAGATCTCACCGTAGTTTTTGGTGGGGGGTTGTTTAGCGTGGTCTGCATTTCTTGCTTTTACGGGGCGGGGCGGGGTGGTGGTGGTGGTGGTAAGGTTGGAATTGGCGGGGGTGGTGGTAATGCGGGGTGGGGTGAAACCGGTTCGGGGTTTCGGGGGGTGTGTAACCTGTGTAGGTTTGGCCACCGAGCGGGCCGACCGTATGAGTGGTGATGGTACGGGGGTTGATTGAAGGCCGGGTAAGCAAAGCCGCACCTGTAGGGGTCCCATAGTTCGGGAAAGTGTAGGAGTAATGGTTGTGCCGCGGGGTTGCGCCGGTCTTCCGTGTGGTTGATCTGGCGTTGGTTTGTCGGGAAGCTAGCCGATTGTCCATGAACTCTTTCCCTTTGGGCGCATATGGACACTTGTTGGTGTAGTGACCCTTATCTACCCCGCAATAGTGGCGATAGGGTTGCTTTTTGCCGGGACGGGCCCCGGTCGTCTCGTTGGTTGTACCTCGCCGTTGGTCCCTTTGGCCGATAAGTTGGTTTGACGGGGGTGGTTTGCTCTCTGCTCGCGGGGGGCGCGGAGTCTATCGGCCGCGACCCCTAGCGCGATCCGGGAAAGCGAAGTTTTTGACCTTGGCGGTCTTTTTGCCGCGGGGTTGCGGGCTGCCGGGGTTGTGGACGGGAGGCCCTCGAGCTTTGCTTTGTGGCTGGTGTCGGTCGCAATATTTCTCCATTATCACATGAAGCTCTGCCAGGGTCTTTGGCTGGCTCCTCCTCGATTTTGGAATGGCAAGGGCTCCGCCTTATGCAAGCCAAGACCGCCATGATGACGCTTTGGTCGGTCACGCCCTCGGTCCCTGCCTTGGTTTGAGGAACCCTCCGCCACCAATCTTTCGAGGTTCGGTTGGTTTCGTATGACACCGAGGAGCTCGGTGGAGTTGGCCGTGGCCGAGTCTACCCTTTGAAGTTTGTTTGCAAGTGTCGTCCGAGTTCGACCACAAACGATGGAGGCGGGGGGGCAAAGTTGAGTACCAGGATCGAGCGATGTCCCCGCGACTATGACGAAAGACTCCGCCATAGTGGACTCGTCTCCTCCAACCGCCGCCACGGCAGCCTCATATGACATGATAAACCCGTCTGGGGTCCGTTCGCCCGTGTATCCTGGTAGGTGGTGGTCGCATACAGGCGCCACCCGCCACCGGAGGGGCGAATGAGAGCTGGATGCGGGTCGGTGGGAAGTCTCGTGGTGGCTGTTCTGGCAACTTGGCGGCGGTTTTCGCTGGTCGGTTTGGCGGAGCGTAACCGGCGTGAGCGTGCGCAGCCGCCTGCGGTGGGGTGCTTTAGCGTGGCGAGTGGCTGGGCATTGGTAAGCGGCGGGGTGGTGGAGGCGGGGTCGCGGCGTCGGCCGATGCCGCCCCGGGTCGAGGGTACCTGGCCCCATGCGGGCCGTCTCCCGCAGCCGCCACCGCCGCCCAGCCGGGCCGAGCTGCCTCCTCGCCCTCGCCTGTCCCTACCAGGTGCGAGGCGCCGCCTCCGGCCGAGGGCTTCCAACCCGGTCGCGCTCTGGCGACCCGTGCCTGTAGCGCCCGAGGGCTGCCGTCCCCGCCGCTCCCGCCTCGCCGCCCCGGCGAGCCCCCTCGGCGAATCCGAAAGCTCCCCGGAGGACGCCCCCGCTGCCGGGGTGGTTGGCGTAGGTTGCCGCACCACCGAGCCCCGGCCCTGGGGACCTCCGTGATGACCGGCCGCCCCCCGGCCCCCGGTGGCCTCGACACGTTCGACCGGGAGCCCCCGCTACCGGGCCCCCACGGCGGAGGAGGGGTTGGGCCCCGCCCCGGAGCAAGGGTAGGCGCGCGGCGGGCTCCGGCTCCGGAGGTTGGTAGGTCCCGGCGGGGGCGGTCCGGCCGGCGGGGGCTGGGCCCGGGGCGGTGGATGGCCTCCGACACGGGCGCCCGTACCCTCAGATTGCTTCGGTGTTCGCCGGCATGGCCGTGTCGGTCCCCACGGACGGCGCCAAACTGGTGGGGTACACACCTACCCTCCTGCCCTTGCCACCACCCGTGGTTGGAGGAGGAGCGAGGGTTTCCCCACAGGGCGGGAACACAGTGGCCGGACCCGCAAGTCGGGTCCCCTGTGAGCGTGACGGGACAAAAGTGCTGGATCCCAAGAAAATGTCTTTTCGATTGATAGGTCATGAGTGTGCCCACCAACCGCCCCTTCATACGTCCCGTCGGGTCCGTATTTATAGGTGTCCGTAGGTATTTACCGTAGTTACAAATCAGGACAAGGTATGTTTGTCACTTGCGTCTAGGGCCCGCGCCAGGGCAACCGGTACTAACCCCATCGGGGGTAAAAGGTAAAAACACAAGCCTTGACACGCCTAAGGCTTCATTAGGTTCCACCCTCCTTGCGCCGCCGCCGGCCCTCAGCCCACCGGGGCTTTACCGCCCCACGCCAAGAGGTCTTCCTCTTGCTTCACGCCCACGCACCCGCGGTGTGTTGCTTTTTCGCCACCTCCGCACGGTTCCCTTGCCCCCTCGCGCAATCCGTATCTTGTTGCCCGCGCGCCTCGCGGGTGTTGTCTTTGGTCTCCGCTGCCCCGCGCCCGCGGGGTGTTGCGTTGCTCTGTTGCCCCCCCGCACCGCGGGTGTCGCTGGCGACCTCGCGCCCCCGCGCCTGGTGTCATCTTTGGCCTCCGGCTTCCCCGGCGCCCGCGGGGCGTCGTGGGTTCGCCGCCCCCTCGCTGCTTGAAGGTGTCATATTTGGCCTCGGCTTCCCCGCCCCGCGGGTGCCAGTTGGCCTTCCGCCGCCCCCGCCTGCGGGGTGTCGGTATATGACCGCTGCCCCCGCGCCGGGGTTGTCATCTATGGCCTTCGCTTCCCCCGTCACGGGGTTACGCGTTTCGCGCCCCCCCGCCGCGGGGGTGTCATCTTTGGCCTCCGCTTCCCCGCGCCGCGGGGGTGCCGTGTTGCCGCCGCCCCGCGCCTGCGGGGGTGTCGTGTTCGGGGCCCAGGAGCTACTTGGGGCCCCCCGGCGAGGGTCCCTCCCAACATTACAGTTTTTTTTTTTTTTTTTTTTGAGTAAACCTATTACAGTTGAGTAACAACTGGAACTCTAATCTAAAAGTCA
>JADLZK010008095.1:0-79215 GCA_015847255.1 Hyparrhenia diplandra | reverse complement strand
GAGTTTGCTGTGTTAGAAATTGTTTAGTTCCTTCGGAAGTTAGAAATTTTGCAAAAACTACTATAGCATAAGCGGCATTTAAGTTTGTTTGTAGTAAATATTGTCAATCATAAATTTACTAGACTCAAACTATTTTGTCTCGTGATTTCTGAATAAAAATATGAGTGGTTATTTTTACCTACATTTACTTGTTCCATTTATGTGTCCAAAAATTGATGTGATGGAGAGAGTGTAAAATGCGGAACGTGGAGGGAACTAAACAAGGCCTTAGCATGAGTTAACGGCATTGTGCTTTCAGCAATAGGCGGCCTTCCCCATGCCGTCTTGAGGCATATGTGGTGACTTTTGTCGCTCTTAAGATATGTCGGCACATGTTTTGAAGGTGCTCATAAGAATCTATACATATAACATAAAAAGAGAGAAACTAAACCTATTGTTTTGTGCAGTGAAAAATTTAAACGATTAGCCTGTTGTGGGTCAAAATTTACGCTCCCTTCTTCCACCCCGATCGGCCTTTGGTAGGAAACAAAATCCTAAGATCGCTCCCCCTGCTTTTCAGAGATATTTCTTTATTATAGGACTCCAAACAAGGTGTTTTTTATAATGAGACTCTAACATTTGCTTTGCTCTAATTGCACTGAAACAATTACACTTTTACAAAACATGACATTTGGTCTATTTTAATTCATTTGATAATATGAATACATGTATTTCTCTATAATAGTGCACTACGTGAGTTTCATTTACGTGAGGTTAAAAAAAAGAGTTTCATCTACGATATGACCTAACTTTTTTTTTTTAGATAAAGGATTTAAATAAATCCGGCTTCATCTATCCGAAGATAGAATCACCACTTATTACAAAAGTAGTACACATAAGTATCATATTTGGCTATAAAGAAAAACCATCGCACACGCGTGGGAATAAAGAAGAAAGGATTTTAACTAAACATAGCCAATATGTCTCTGTGAAAGCCATCCATTGGATCCGAAGAAATCAAGAGCCGCCGTTTCTAGATGTGAAGCCACAAAGGTCATTTGGTTCTGAAGATCTTCATGCCTTTGTAGTTTTGCCCATTGACGAAGCCAATGCGTTCCTCGAACAGGACCGCAAAAGAGTTTTTGGTCTACATTTGTCAAAAACCACCTCATTCCTGGTTAGCCATATTGCCCAAAAAAGAGCTGCCGCTGCAATTAACAACAATGTATTATACTTCTTGTTACCCAATTTGGACCAATTATGAAACAGATCATATGTATTCAATGGTGGGGCAATTCCAAAAAGTATATGAATAGAGCGCCAAAGAAATTTAGCATTAGAACAATGAAAAAAGAGGTGTTGAATCGATTCCAAGGAATGACAAAAGGAACAGCTAATATCCTCATGCCAATTTCTCCTTGCCAAATTATCTTTGGTTAAGATTACACCTCGTTTTAAATACCACATAAATTTTTTTATTTTCATAGGTAATTTTGTTTGCCAAATATTCTGTGACACTCTAACACCATTATTAATTAACGCAAAGATACATAGAGACTTGATGCAAAAAATACGAGGCCTTTAAGCCCCAAACAAACACATCTCTTTCCTCGCATAAGTTAACGTGTTGTATGGAAAGCATTATACGGTTCCAATTGATCATGTTTGCTCCCACTAAATTCCTTCTAAAAGAAATATTTGGTATAGGAGTGCTAATGATATTGGCTATTGTATCCTGCTTTCTCCTTACAATATTAAACAATGCTGGGAACTTATCTTTGAGTGGTTTGTTACCCAGCCAAGTATCTAACCAAAATCTAGTTTGTGTCCCATCCTTTACCTTAAAATGTCCTAATTCCATAAAATTATCTTTCACATTCATGAGACTCTTCCAAAAGTGTGAATCAGTTGGTTTCTTTGTACAACTCCCTAATGTTTTACCTTTGATGTATTTATTCCTTAAAAGATCTTCCCATAACCCCTCCTCATTTAATAATTTGAACAGCCACTTGCTAAGCAAACATTTATTTTGAATTTCCAAGTTTAGAATCCCGAGTCCTCCTTGATGTACGTGACCTATCTACCGCCACCGCTTCATTTACGTGAGTACATGACCTCATCCCCTATGCGATCAGCCTCCTCATCTACCGTCGTTACCTCCCCCACGTCGCCGATCAGCCTCCATGGATGCACAGCCGCCGCCTGACATCGTCGATGGACCTAGGGCGATCGACATGGCTACCGAGGGGACCAAGGGCAGGGCGTCTGCAGCCCTAGAGACGAGGCGTATTCATTCATCTCAACCAGGAGAGTGACGACGCTTTCGGAGCTCAAAGGTTTTGCCTTGAGGGCTGATCACCTCAAGTTCGTGGCCAACCAGGGGCGAAGCTACGTGGTACTAGCCTGGTGCACAGGCACCAGGGACCACAAAGATTTTGTTAGCAAAGATAGTATTCACAATGTATCACATAAAAAAAATCAGAAACTACTTCAGTTGTGCACCACCCTAACCTTGATGCTAGCTCCGCCCTGGCAACCACTACAGGAGGTTCCACAGCAAGCAGCTTCGGCACACCTTCAGGTTTTACTCCCAGCAATGGCGTACGTGGGCTGCTTGCTTCACAACAGACACAATATCCAACGAGAAGGTAAGCCGCCCTACTAGATAGAAGTAGCGTTTGCCCAAAATACAGGTATTGGAGATGTATTTTGATATTAAAATGATAAAATATCATGTTTTGCAAAATGTAATTGTTTCGGGTATCATTAAAACAAAGCAAATGTTAAGAGTTTCATTATAACAAAGCATCTCGTTTAGAGTCCTATAATAGCAAATATGACTGGAGCCTGGGGAGAAGTCAACAAGAGCAGAGGCGGCTGATAGAGTCGGGAAATAGTACTGAAGGAGGGTAGGGGCATTGGGCACTTGGGCTGTCGATGGTCGGATGGTCAGGTCTCGTGGCCGGGAACTGGGCAAGGCCTTGTTGCGAGCCTGTTCGGCCTATGACTATGAGTATGTTTGTGGAACGAATGGGCCTAACTTTAGACATGCACCGTCCCCTGAGCACAGTAGCTATAACTCCTTTCCCTTTTTTTTTTTTTTGCATAAGCAAACCTGGGCTAATCCAATTATAACAGACACGTTCATTGTCACACATATATAATTTGATTCTTCTACGTCCTAATGAAAAAGATTGTGAGCTCCGGGCCGGTGGCGCCACCCTCAGGGTTGTGCATGTAGTACGTCTCCGAGTCTTTGGAACCAACGAGGCGATCGAAATGCGCGCGCATGTAGGTGAGCTCGCCGTCGTGCGGGTGGGACATATCTGCCGGCAACACGCCGGCGCCCATGGACGTGGAGTGGAGCAGCCGCATGACGCACTCGTCCCGCTCCGTCGCCTCCCGCCGCGACGCGTACCCGACGCTCGCCGTTCACCTCGGCCGTCCAGACCGGCTCGTCCAGCAGCCGCACCGACGACTCCTCCACCGCGTGATGCTGCTGCTGCTTCTCGCACTCGAGCGTGACGCGCACCATCCCCGCCGCCGCGCTCACGTCCTGATGAACTTGGCCGTGGGCACGCCCATGTCCAGCAGCACGCACGGCGGGCTCCCGGGGCCTCGTGCAGCGCGATGGTGATGCGCGCCCGGCGGTGGCCGTACAGCGTCCCCGTCGCGTGCGTCGCGCCGTGGAAGTGGCTCCGCACGCCGGCGCCGGCGCCGTGCATGCCCGGGAGCGACGGCATGCCGCGGCAGGACGGCGCCTGGATGCCCGGGAACGACCGGAACGCCGCGCGCACCGACCGCATGAGGCGCTTTCGGACGCGACCGCTGCTTGCCGCTGCCATGCTTGTGCTTCTGTGGCGCCGGCGCCGGCGGAGGAGGCGGGGGCGGCGTTGACGCGTGCAGGAAGGGGATCTCCGGCGGCGGCAGCGGGGTGGCTGGCGAGGACCGCGGGTCGGGGGTGGAGGTGGCGCCGAGGAAGGCGAACTCGACTGTCTCCGTGGAGGCCGTGGGTTGCCGGGCAGGATGTGTCATGAGGCGGTGGCAGCGCGGCGATCGGGTGGCCGGGGCAGGTGAAGGGAATGCCGCGCGCGGCGCCGGCGATGGCATGCTTGACAAAAATGGGCGTGCGGTTTGGGGAGGGCGCCCTTAGTTAGGAAAACAACACCGCCAGTTGGGCGCCGAGGAATGGCCCTGCATGAAACAAGGAAAGCCTGCCTGCCTGTTGTTTAATTATTGTTGTTTTATTTATCCAAGATTTAACAGTTAAATTTTAACACTTGATACCTACCTTTTAAAACAAATTAGGCCTCGCGGCAGCACGGACTAGTTGGCTCGCGCGTCCTCACATCTAAGTCATTGCAGCTTATTTGCGGTGGCCAATGATTTTCTGTGTGCATGACGGTCCGATACGGATTGAACGGTGAAAAAACAACACAGGCGCGTGGCAAAACGAATGACCAGAGTGGTTGATGCAATACATATGGCTATTTTTTTTAGTGCCGATTTTGTCTTTTAGAAGAAGAGCCACATGTTTTTACAGGTTTGCTCACTTTACAATAAAAAAGGAAATAGAACACCCCAATACAAGACCAACAGATGTTTGTCCTATTGGTTTTGTGCTATAGGAGAGTAGCCACGTAGGATAAGAATATATTTTTGAAAAATTATAATAGTTCTATATTGTACGATGATCAACTATTTGACTTTAATTTGTTTGAACAATTTAAGATTTAAATTTTAGAATATAAGAATAACTCTGAACAGATCTTTAAAATGGAGACTAGACAACTTCGGTAGGGTGGAGCCTTAGATTTTACACTTGTTTTTTCGTCTCCCCTTTGGTACCCTTCCAGTTTTTGTGTTTGCAGATGTATTTCCTCTGCTTAAGACATTATTTGTCCCATGCAAAAAAAAAAAAAAAAAAAAAAAAAAAAAAAAACGTACATTCTTGATTCAGAGGGAAGAGTTAAGTAACGGACATATAGAAGCCAACATGTTGCAAAATTCGGTCTCATACTCATGTACCCTACCAAATTTACCAATAAACTGTTGGTTGGTTGTGTCATAAGTGATGAAATAGTATCTTGTAGCATGCCAAAAATGGTGAATACAATACAAGTGACTTATTGAAGCAGCATGTAAGACTATCTCCAACAATAACAACCCAAATACCACACCCATTTAGGATTTGCGTCACACAGAGGAAAAAAATCCCCACCCCAAACTTACCTATCTCCAACAGCCAACGCAAATCAGGCAAAGGCAAATCTCCTCCCCATCCACTGCTACGGCACGCCGGCCTATTGAAAGGTCCTAAATGGCTAGAGGGGGGGTGAATAGCCTAATAAAAATTCTAGAAAATCACTAGAGCAACTTGTTAGTAAATAACAAAGCGTAAATGCTTTTGCTCTAGCTCTACTTGTCGGCAAGCCTCCTATTAACAATTCTAGTTGTTAGAGTCTCTAATTCACACAAATGGCTAAGTCACTACTCTACCAACTAGGTGAACAAGCTAATTACTCCAATAAGCTAAACTATTGTCTCTACACAAGAACAAAATATATATCAAGGTAATGCAAGTGTGTAGAGATGATATACCACAATGTCGAGGCTAGTCAATCCAATCACCGGAGATGTTGTCACAATATGAATAATGAATCCAAATACCAAGAGACAACAATCACAATGAAGTGGAGACACGAGATTTAACCAGAAGTTTACTTGAGCACCCTCAAGCTAGTCTCCGTTGTGCCGACCTTCTCACGTGTGGGACAAGGTGGAGCTCACTCCTAGCCAAGTGCCTTTAGGCTACTTGCACCCAAAGCAAATGAGAGGTACCCAAGACACGAGCAATGTATTACTTACAATTTGTCGTCCCGACGAGGATGCATGGTCCTCTCACAAATCAACCGGAGGTGGCCAAGAATAATCTCCTTCTCTTACCAACGCCTCCACCAATCACCAAGCCGGCTAGGAGTGGTGCTCTCCAAGAGCAACAAGAAATTCACCGGCTCACAACGATCCCCAAGTGCCACTAGATGCAAAGCTTAAAGCAAAGTGCACTTGAATCACCTCAACTCACTAGAATGATGCTCACAAGCAAAGGGAGTGAGGAGGAGGGAGTGTGCTCAGCTCTAGAGGTGTTATGAATGATTTCAAATGACCAAGAGACCTCACAAAGCCGGCCAAACACACATATATAGACCCCACACGAAATGGAGCCGTTGGGAGGAAAACACGTTTCCTGCGGGCCGACCGGACGCACCGACCGGACTCGTCCGTGAGTCTGGTCGAAGCTTCCGGTCAGAACCGCCAAGCCCACTGGCCCACTGCTGACACCCAAGGGAGTACGTCCGGTCGATCGCGTCCGGTCGTGACCGAACTCACAAAAAAGTGTCCGGCCGAAGCCGGTGGAGTGCGTCCGGTCGATCGAGATTCGGCCCGAAAAACATGCTTACGGAACCGACCGGAACCTATCGACCGAACCGTCCGGTCGGACCCCTGCGCCTCACGTCAAGCGTCCGATCCGCGGGGTCCGCCGACGCTGAGCTACGAAAAGTCATCGTTCCTCCTTCGCCTTTGCTTCGACATGCTACCCAATGTAAGTGCAATTAAGCTCTAGGTGGGTTTTGGCGTTGAAGACCACCGAATTAGGGGACTAATGAGATTTACAAAGATGACATGCAGGAAATAAGATAAGGAGTTGATGTACAGGTCCAAAGGCATCCGATGAGCTAGATGGTGGTGTTTCCGGATCAAGGCGTTTAAATTATTTCGCATTTTGAATCTTGAGTTTAGAAAATGTCGTACTATCAAGAGGGATCCTAGGATTCTCGGGTATCTGTGGACCAAGTGCCCTAAACATCAAATCGGATACAAAACACAACTCCAAGCCCGATCGACCCGCTTTTCATCAAGTTTCACACCTTCTGCCGACAGTTAGCGCGTGCCGCGCATGGCGTGGCAAAAGCACGCGCCGGGATGCGTTTAAAAAGTGCGGCGAAGCCCACTTAACTCCGACCGTTGGGACTGTGGGGTATAAATACCTATTCTACCCTCCCACAACGGTCACCGCTCACTTCATCTTCTTCCTCGAAAGCGTAACGGCCCGGCTCTCACCTCTTGCTCTCTCACTCTCCTCCTCCATTGAAGCACCTTGAGCTCCCCACTCAATCTCTCACTTCCCACCAGGGGATTTTTGAGGGAAAAGGCAAAAGAAACTTCATTGGAGACCGGATCTACTACTTCCCCACTCAAAAGAGCATTTGGTTCACGTTTGGCCGAACCCTAGGGTTCTTTACTCTTGGAGCTTGCTCCTAGACGGCTAGGCGTCGCCCTTGAGCCCCGCCCCTTCGTGGCGTGGCAGCCTTGGGAGGTTTGTAACCTCACACAAACAAAGAATACATTACCCCACATCTCTAGGGTTAACTCCCTAGACTTGTGAACGAGGGAAAAAGCAAACCGGTGGGCAAGCTAAGTCTTGTGTGGCAACCTCAACAACGTGGACGTAACCCAGCCTGTGTGGCGACGGTGAACCACGGGTCAAATCCTTATGTCACTCGTGTTCTTTACATTCTTGCATATTTATCTTGTGAGCTAGGGTTTTGTCCCGATCTATCTTGTTGCAAGGTTTCTGTCATATTTGGTTAGTCCTCTGTGAAGTATTTGTGTGCAGGAACAAGTGTGAATCACGAGCACCAAGTTCACAGCTCTCAGATTCACCTTGGAGCCTCCTCTGTGAAGGGACCCGCGGCAGTGCTGCTTGAGGACGCGGCAGTGCCGCGCCCATCTGCCGGCAACCGTCCAGTCTCGGTTTCTGTCACTCTTTGCCTGCGTTTCGTAGGGTTTTGCAGCGGCGGTGCCGTACACGCCGGGTGCAGCGCCTCCAGAATCTTGACAGCTTGCTGAAGTTTTAACAGGTCGATTTTAAGGGGTCAGCCTATTCACCACCACCCCCCCTCTAGGCTTCCATCAGATCCTACACCCAACAAGTATACCAACTTGAGCACGAGAAATAGCATGTTTTCACCACCACGATGCATCCGGTACCCAAACCCTTCTCAACCCTGCAAACCATCACCGTACTATCAAGAGGGATCCTAGGATTCTCGGGTATCTGGTGGACCAAGTGCTCTAAACATCAAATCAGATACAAAGCACAACTCCAAGCCCGATCAGCCCGCTTTTCATCAAGTTTCACACCTTTCTGGCTAGAAGGAAGCTTCAAAGAAAGATCATGGCAGTGCCAAGCCTACAAAGAAGATTGCAGCGTGGCAAATGCCACGCGGCAGTGCCACAGAAAACCAAAGGCAAGAAGGGACTGTGGGGTCTAAATACCTATTCTACCCTCCCCACAACGGTCATCTGGCTCATTCATCTTCTTCCTCGAGCAGAACAGCCAGCTCTCACCTCTTGCTCTCTCACTCTCCTCCATTGAAGCACCTTGAGCTCCCCACTCAATCTCTCACTTCCCACCAGGGATAGAAGTTGAGGAAAAGGCGAAGAAACCCCGATTGGAGACGGATCTACTACTTTCCCACTCAAAAGAGCATTTGGTTCACGTTTGGCTGAACCCTAGGGTTCTTTACTCTTGGAGCTTGCTCCTAGAGCGGCTAGGTGTTAATCCCCCTTGAGCCTGCCCCTTAAATGTGGCGGCCTTTGGGAGGTTTGTAACCTCACACAAACAAAGAATACATTACCCCCACATCTCTAGGGTTAACCCCTAGACTTGTGAACGAGGGAAAAAGCAAACCCGGTGGGCAAGCTAAGTCTTGTGTGGCAACCTCAACAACGTGGACGTAACTTCAGCACATTGTGGCGACGGTGAACCACGGGTCAAATCCTTATGTCACTTTCGTGTTCTTTACATTCTTGCATATTTATCTTGTGAGCTAGGGTTTTGTCCCGGCCTATCTTGTTGCAGGGTTTCTTGATCATATTTGGTTAGTCCTAGATTGAAGTATTTGTGTGCGAGAAACAAGTGTGAATCACGAGCACCAAGTTCATAGCTCCTCGGGATTCACCTTGGAGCCTCCTCACAATGAAGGGACCCGCGGCGGTGCACGTGAGGACGCCGGGCGATCGCGCCCATCCGCTTCGAAGAAGTCCGCCCGGTTTCTCAAAATGATGCCTGTGTTTGTCGGTTTTACGCTCAGTACCGACGTGCCTACACGCTGCGCCAATGCCGAGCCTCCCCTGACCGACGTTTTTGCCGGGTTTTAACAAATCAATTTTAAGGGGTCACAAGGCAATCCCCCCTCTAGGCTTCCATCAGATCCTACAAGTGGTATCAGAGCTAGATACTTCGTGATACGCTTTTACCGCATGAAGTATGGACGCAGGGATCAAACAACAAAGAGGGCAAGACCACCGGCCCCCGTGAGGAGGTGGGAGGTTAGCAAACAAGAAGCTTTCTTTTGGTACACATGAGAGCACCATAGGGTGATGCTACCGATGCCGAGAGAAAAGCCGCAAGACTAGCGAGACGAAACACAAGAAGGCAAGAACGAGAAAAGAAAAAGCTAGAAGATCAAGCTTCAAAGAAAAATATCAAAGAAGATTGATTCGGAGGCAAGGGTCGCTAGAAGGGCAGCAAGAGAAAAGCAAAGGCAAGAAGAAGAAGGAGTCAAGAGCTATCAAGTAGCTCCGATGATGGAGATGATGATATCTCTTACAACAAGAAGAAGAAGAAAGAAAAGAAGAAGGATGAGGGCAGCCAACAACAACAAGTTCGCCGCCATATCCTTTAACTACTCTTCTTATTTGACCAACCGCGATAAGAAGTCTTTCATCAATGTGCTCAAGGGAAAGTTGCCCCGCTTCGATGGGACCAACTATACCAAGTGGAAGCACTTGATGAGAGCCTATCTTAACGCCATTCACCCCGGTCTTTGGGAGGTTGTGTGCTGTGGATTTCAGCCACCGGTGAATCCCAAGGAGCCGACAAATGATGAGCTAGCAGCTGTCTACATCAATGGTCAAGCTACAAGCATCCTCCTAAGTGCTCTAGAAGGCAATGAGTACAATAGGGTGATGAATGTCAATGAAGCCAAGAAGATTTGGGACACCTTGGTACTTGCACATGAAGGTGTAGACAAAGTGAGAAAAGCCAAGATTGACTTGTTGAAGGCCAAGCTCAACCGATTTGTGATCCTTGAAGGAGAAGGGGCCCAAGAGATGTTTGATCGGTTGATGGTACTAGTTGGCAAGATTAGAGGATTTGGAGATGAGGATCTAGATGACCACACCGTTGTCAAGATCATGCTTGAGGCATATACACCGAAAAATGACATAGTGGTCACCTTGATCCGTGACAAGAAGAAGTTTGAGCAATTCACTCCAAATGATGTGCTTGGTAGGCTGCTCACCTATGACATGCAAAGAGAGGAAACTAATGAGAGAAGAAAGTTTGGAGAGTTGCAAGCAAAGCTTGAAGGCATCAAGATCAATGATGTGGCTCTCAAGGCAACCAAGACAAGCAAGCCAAGCTCCTCCAATAAGGTCAAGGGCAGCAAGCAAGCCTCTACAAGTCAAGACAAAGAAATGAAGAAGATGCAAGAAAACATAGATGCAACCTCTTCCTCAAGTGATGATGCGATGATGGGGCCGATTACAAGAAGATCGATGACATGGCCCTATTTTTGAAGAAATATGAGAAGGGGATGAAGGCAAATGGATACAAGATGGTGCAAAAGAAGGTTCCCAAACAAGAAAAAGAGAACATGCTTTAACCGTGGCAGCACTGAGCATTTTCTTGCCGATTGTCCTTATGAGAACAAGAACAACAAGTACAAGAAGGACAATGGCAAAGACAAGAAGCAAGACCACAAGAGAAAGGGAAGAAATGTGGGTGAAGCTCACATCGGCCATGAGTGGGATTCAACAAAAGAGACAAGTGAAGAGGAAGTTCATGTTGCAACATTTGCTATGCAAGAGACCTCTACACCCAAGCTTTTCAACAACATGACCGATGATGAGGAAGATGAGAATGACTCCACTCATGTTTGTCTTATGGCCAAGCATGAGAAGGTAAAACCCACACCCAAACCTTCTCCTTCTCTTAGTGATGAATCTAGTGATCTTAGTGAATCTAGTGATGATGAGGAATATGTTAGACTCACCAAGAATCTAGATCCCAAAACTAGAGGCTTTCTTGCTCAACTAATGGCAGATTTAGAGAGTACCCAAGCGGAGTTAGCAACTAGAGATAGTCAACTTGATAGACTTGAAAAGCTCTATGTTGATAACAAGGATGCTCTTGTAGCTAAGAGAAGTGAGGTGGCTTCCTTGCAAAAAAACCTAGCTAATGAGCAAGGAGACCATGCTCTCACAAAAAAGGCTATGGTTGCCCTTAATGGGAAATATTGTGACTTGCAAGAAAAGCACAAAGAGCTTGAAAACAAACATAGCATTCTTTGGGAGAGCAACTCACATCTCTCAGCCACAAAGGATACCTATACTCCCTCCACTAGTCAAGGTTGTAGAAAATGCTATAATATTGATATGAATGCTTATGCCACTAACCTTGCCAACATGAAAGCAATGGAGAAAGGGATCACTAGGCTCACCACTTTGGTAAGATAGGAAAGTGAAACTGTCAAGCCAGCTGTGAGCAACAAGGTTGAGGCTCCAAAGAAGCCCAACTACATTGATGGGAGAAATCCAAGAATCAAGGATGGACTTGGACACAAGCATGGAAGCAAAACCAATGGTCGAAAACTGATCAATGGTGTCGAATGTGTCCAATTCTTGAGCAAAGGCACAAGTAGGGTACAAGAGACCTGTGCAGGCGGACCGACACAAGCCAACCAGAGCTGTTCATGCGTGTACACGCGGCGGTGCCGCGAGGGGCGGGAAAATGGCGATTACCCAAGAAAAGGGAAAGGTCACCTACTACGCCCCAGCTCAGAATAGACCCAAGAAGATGGTCCAAAAGCCCGTGAAGAAGGTCCAGAAGTCGAGAATCTTGTCCGGCTGTTCCAAGAGGCCACTTTATCAATCAAAGGCAAAAGCAAGCAAGTTGGACTTCAATCCTTGTTTTGAGGTGAAGGCAAACAGCAAAGGGGAGGTGTATGCAAAGTACATGGGCAAAGACAGAAAGATTTATCGCAACACCTCTATTTGGGTTCCCAAAGTTCTTGTGACTAATGTAAAAGGTCCCAAGAATCTTAGGGGACCTAAACTTGAACTAAACTTGTTTTGGGCATACTCCTCCCGGTGGGTCAAGTTGGGTGCTTGACAAATGCCGCATAAATCATATGACCGGAGAAAGGAGTATGTTCTCATCATATTCCCAAACCAATGATGAGAGGAACAACATAAGGTTTGGAAATGATGATGTAAGAAGCGTGATCGGTCTTGGTAAAGTTGCTATCACTACTAATCATGATGTTTCGTATGTCTTGCATGTTGATTCGTTAGGATACAATCTGTTGTCAGTCTCACAATTGTGTGGGAAAGGCTATAATTGTCTCTTTACGGATGTTGGTGTAGAAGTCTTTATAATAATATAGGATTCCTCAAATTTTAATATGTTGTCGCTTTATATATGCAAACTCAAGAATAAGCTTTACTTAGTTGATTTCAACAAAAGTAAAGCTAAGCTTGAGACCCGCCTAATGGCAAAATCTAGCATGGGCTGGTTATGGCATCGCCGTCTCAGCACATGTTGGCATGAGGAACTTGGCCAAACTGTAGAAAGACAACCACATCATTGGACTAACAAATGTTGATTTTGACAAAGACATGATATGTGGACCTTGCCAAGCCGGAAAGCAAGTAGGTGCACCTCACCCACCAAAAGAGTGTGATGACCACTACTCAACCATTGAAGTTGATACACATGGATTTCTTTGGACCGGTGGCCTACCTTAGCATCGGGGGTAACAAATATGGACTTGTTATTGTTGATGACTACTCCCGCTTCACTTGAGTTTTCTTTGTCTTTGATAAGTGTCAGGTACAAGAGAAGGTGAAAACCTTCATCAAAAGGGCACAAAGAGAATTTGGTCTCCTTATCAAGAAAGTGAGAAGTGACAATGGGAACGAATTCAAGAACACCCAAGTTGAAGAGTATCTAGATGAAGAGGGCATCAAGCATGAGTTTTCAGCTGCATATACCCCTCAACAAAATGGTGTTGTAGAGAGGAAGAATAGAACACTCATAGAGATGGCAAGGACAATGCTTGATGAGTACAAGACTTCGGACATCTTTTGGTGTGAAGCCATCAACACCGCTTGTCATGCCATCAACCGCCTCTACCTACACAAGAAACTCAAGAAGACTTCATATGAGCTCTTAACCGGTAGCAAGCCTAAGGTGTCATACTTTAGAGTGTTTGGGTGCAAATGTTTCATTCTTAACAAAAGCCCCAAACCTCTAAGTTTGCACCTAAAGTTGATGAAGGTTTTCTTCTTGGTTATGGGTCAAATGAGCATGCCTATCGTTGAAGATCTCTTGTTTGATTTTGGCTAATTAGTGACACCTAAGGACTAATCTCTCGATGCTAAGTGTTTGACTAGATTGGAGATTGGTCGTGCCGGAGTTGGTGCATGGTGATCATGGAGGATGGATC
Source organism: Hyparrhenia diplandra (assembly GCA_015847255.1). Classification (NCBI taxonomy): domain Eukaryota; kingdom Viridiplantae; phylum Streptophyta; class Magnoliopsida; order Poales; family Poaceae; genus Hyparrhenia; species Hyparrhenia diplandra. The sequence goes on along the minus strand of JADLZK010008095.1, from coordinate 65,659 downwards.
GAGGTGATCCAAAAGATGATCAAGCATGCAACTCGGTGGAGTTTCGGAGATCAATTGACCCCAAGGCAAAGGTATATCCATAGGGCTTTTGATTTCACACCCAAGACACCATAAAGGGTGTGGGTGGTTATAGGATCGATAAGCCGTTATAAAAGAAGAGGAAACTAATCGCATATATCGGTCCTCATGTGCCTTTAGGTTCAAAATTCATATGCATGCATTCTAACCTAAAGAGCTAACTCAGCTTATCGAAAAAAAATGTTTTCAAAATGCTAACACATGGTGTCGAGGTGTGAAAGGTCCCTTTGGTTTTTGGTAATTGAGTGATAACATTAGGTGAACTAATAATGTGTGATTGAGATAATACACAGGAGATTAGTTCACATGTGATGATGCAATGGAGGAGCTTTATTGCATATGAGACATGACATGGAGTCATGTGACTAAGGTGGTGAAGATCAAGACAAGGCTTGGCTTGATGGACCGGGTTGCAAGTGTGAAGGGCAAGTAGAGGCAAAGAGTGAAGTTTATGGACCCGAGGCGGTGAAGCTTGGGCAAGACTTGGCCCGACGGACCGACGCAAGCGGTGAAGAGCAAGTGAGGTCAAGATCGATGGACCAATAGTGTCACGTGATGATATGAAGTGGATCATATCATTTGGTGATCGTGTTGGTGCATGTGTTGCATCGGCACTTGGAGATGGAGCGGAATGGAAATGCAAAGGCAAAGGTATAACCTATAGGGCATTTCATTTTGCCGGTCAATGGTGCTTAGAGAAGTTTATGACCGGGTTTAGGATAGATGACCGTACTATCAAGAGGGGCAAACTTGTTTGCATATCGGTCATCTAGTGCCACTTGAACGATCTAACTTTGATGTGTTAGGATCGAGTGGCGTGCTAAGAGCTAACCCGCCCTTTGAAATGATTGTGAAAATGCTAACACACATGCACATGGTGATGTACTCTTGGTGGTGTTGGCACATTTGCAAAGGCGGCGGTGATTGCAAGGTTGAGTTGGGTTTGGGAACCGCCCGAGAGGATGGAAACTAGAGGGTTTAGTGATGATTGTTTGAGTGACACACACATTTTTGATGGCACGCACTTTACACGATGGAAACACCATATGCTTGATCATTTTCGTGCCATGGGACCTAAAGCATGGTGGGTTATAACAAGTGGTCTCACTTTCATGATGGACCATAAGAATCTCACCAAGCTCAATGGCCTCTTTTTGAACTTGATGCAAATGCTTTATTGTATCTAATCAAATCTTTGAGCTTTGATGTGTTTGAGAAGGTGAACACTAGGGTGTCCGCACATATGTTGTGGGAGGACATCAAGCACACCTATGGCGATGCCTCAACATGGGATGATGGCAAGTTTGAGGATGAGGCGCCAAAGGAGGTGGTGCATGAGGATGTTGAGCAAGGTTGCTCCTCCTCATGGTCAAGTGGAGATGATGAAAGACCTACCTCAAGTTCACTTGACAAGGATGATGATGATGGTTCATGCTTGGTTGATGATGCTACTACAAGTCCATCGACTACATCAACATATTGTCTCATGTCACAAGGTGACACAAAGGTATCTAATGACAATGTGGTTGATCATGTTGATTCTTATGATGAGCTTGTTAGTAGACTTGCTAGCATGACCATATCTTTAGAAAATGAGAAAGCAAAAACTTTGAACTTGGAAATGAAATCTCTTTTCTAAAGAAAACATGTGAACAACAAGAGCATCTACTTTATGTTACTACTTGTTCGCATGATGTGCTAAAATTGGCTCATGAGGAACTTAGTGTTGCTCATGATAACTTGGTACAAGACCATGTTTTTCTCACTAAGAAGTTTTCAAATGAAAAATCTAAAACTAGTGAGAGCTCATCACATGGGTTAATTGATCAATCACATATTTGTGCTAACCCTTGTGATGTAGGCAAGAAGCATGTATCCACCTCTTATGATGATGATTTACTAGACATGCTATGTTCTTCTTCTTTAGATGATTGTTCTACTTCTATGTCTTGTGAGACTAACCTTTGAAGGAGAACAATAAGCTCAAAAGAGAATTGAAGAATTTGCTTGCCAAGCTACAAAAGGTGCTACAATTCACAAGTCACCTTTGAGCACATATTGAAGACTCAAAGAAGCTATGGCAAGAGGCATGGACTTGGTTTCAAGGGTGGATTGACCAAGGAAGAGAGAAAGAAGAAAAGACAAGAAGCTAAGAAGATAGACAAGCCATCTCATGTCATGTGCTACCAATGTCATGAAATGGGACATCTTGGAAAGGCTTGCACAAATGAAGAAAAGCTCAAGTTGAAGCAGCCTTCAACCCGAAACCCCAAGATCAAGTCAAGATCAACCATGAAGATAAAGTTGATGACTTAAAAGATGAAGAAGAAAACAAGAAGGGGTGGAAGAGCTTATGCAAGGCATCCAACTCATATCCAAGATGCCAAGATGATGAGTAAGAATGAAGCTAAGAAATTGAAGTTTGCTCACATCAAGTGCCGTGGAATGTGGAGACATGGGACACTTTGCCTCGAGTGTCCTAGCAAGCTTGAGAAGAAGGCTCAAGCAACTCATGAGAGGCAAGGCAAGAAGAAGCATCGAATGAGCAAGGAAGAATGAGCTCAACAAAAGAGAAGATGCTACTTATGCTTAGGAAAGGGGACACATGGCTCATTCATGTCCCCTAGGTAACGATTCTAAGCCTATTTCAATTAATGATGATAATGTGCTTAGAAAGGATGACAATGGTACCTCATTGGTTGCTATTGCAAAACATCCCGCTACTCATACTAAGGCAATGCCTAAGTATGTTGCACCTAATGAGAGGACCCAAACAAGTTTGGGTACCATAAAAGAGTGGATGATTGTTTGTAGGTACCATGGCATTGGAAGCTTGATTCAATTGAGTTCATATTGTTTATCATTTGATTGAGTCAAGTATTGAAGCTTATTGCTATTCTTATCCCGATGCCAAGTCATGATAAGTGAAGTCCAAATGAGCTACAACATACAAGTGCAATGATCCTAGTTGTGGTGATTTATTGGATATTTGAAGGCTTGCAAGAATATTTGAAGATGGAGCTTGCTACATGATGATCATAGGCTACAAAGGTACATTCTAGTTGATCACCACATTTGGGTGCATATGAGATGATTGAATTGGACATATATGCATATGTTGCTTGCTTTGAGATGTTTGAATGGTTCAAATGCTTAGTAGTCAAATTTGAGTTGGTTTGAATGGATATGATCATGAGATGACCTTTAGTAAGTGAATTGAATGGATATATGTCTTGTGAAAGTATTTAAACAAGTTAGCATCAAGTTTGATTCAAATTGTGCGAAGCATAGCTCAATTGCTCAAATCTGTCCACAATACAAAAATCTGAGTGAGCTGTGATCTTAGTCATGTTTGGATGATCAAACCTTGTTGGAATGTCTTGAAATTTGGTATGCATGCTCAATACTTATAATAGAAGTTGCTGTAAAAATTTCATGATGAGAAGAAAAGGGATACTTCGGTTTTGGAGTGGAACTTGTCAACTATGTTGCAGCAGTTTTCAGCATGTGGCGGTGAGGGAAGATGTGAAATCCGGTAGCAATCTAGAAGGAGTATGAAGCTCAAATTTTTATAGCCTTAAAGGATGAAGAATGGGTCATTGCAATGCAATAGGGGTTCAATAACTTTGATAGAAACAATGTTTGGGAATTGGTAGAAAGACTAAAGGACTACAATGTCCTTGGGAACCAAATGGGTGTTCAAGAACAAGCAAGATGAAGATGGCATTGTTGTGAGAAACAAAGCAAGACTAGTTGCACAAGGTTACACTCAAGTAGAGGGTCTTGACTTTGGTGAAACATATGCTCGGTTGCAAGATTAGAGGCAATAAGAATTCTATTGGCCTATGCATGTGCACACAACATCAAGCTCTATCAAATGGATGTCAAGAGTGCTTTTCTCAATGGCTTCATCAATGAGCTAGTGTATGTTGAGCAACCACCCGGTTTTAAAGATTATCATCATCCCAACCATGTATACAAGTTGAACAAGGCATTGTATAGGTTGAAGCAAGCACCTAGAGCATGGTATGAGAGGTTGAGAGACTTCCTACTCAAGAAGGGCTTCAAGATGGGAAAGGTTGACACTACTCTTTTCACCAAGAAGATTGGCAATGATTTGTTTGTGATGCAAATATATGTTGATGATATCATCTTTGGATAAACAAATTAAGAGTATTGTGAAGAGTTTGCCAAGATGATGGCAAAAGAATTTGAGATGTCTATGCTTGGAGAGCTCACATATTTCCTTGGTCTTCAAATCAAGCAAATGAAGAATGGCACCTTCATTAGTCAAGGGAAATACATTAGAGACATGATCAAGAGGTTTGGATTGCAAGATGCAAAGGGCATTAATATACCAATGGGTACCAATGGATCATTGGACAATGATGAAAGTGACAATATGGTTGATCAAAGGTACTATAGGTCATTGATTGGAAGCTTACTCTATGTGACCGCTTCTAGGCCCGATGTGATGTTTAGTGTTGGCAAGTGTGCAAGATTTCAATCCTCACCTAGAGAGAGTCATCTCACCGCATCAAAGAGGATATTGAGGTACTTGAAGCACACACAAAATGTTGGGCTATGGTATCCCAAGGGGGTCAAACTTTGAGCTTATTGGGTATTCGGACTCACTATGGGGGATGCAAGGTTGATAGAAGAAGCACAAGTGGCACTTGTCAATTCCTTGGAAGATCTCTAGTATCATGGTCATCAAAGAAGCAAAACCGGTGTGACACTTTCAACCGCCGAGGCCGAATACATTAGTGCCGGAGTTGTTGTTGTGCAATTGCTATGGATGAGATCAACATTGAAGGATTATGGATTTGATTTCCATCATGTGCCTTTGTATTGTGACAATGAGAGTGCTTACAAGATGACTCAAAACCCGGTTCAACATACAAGAACCAAGCACATTGACATAAGGCATCACTTCATTAGAGATCACCAACAAAAGGGTGACATTGCTATCCAACCTATTGGCACCGAAGATCAATTAGCCGATATCTTTACAAAGCCACTAGATGAGAAGAGGTTTTGCAAGCTAAGAAATGAGTTGAACATCCTTGACTTCTCCAATATGAGTTGAATGCACCCCACTATCATGACATGCCCCTACATCAAGCAAAGCAAAGGTAAAATTGTTTGACATGGCATCCATGATATCTAAGGACTTGTTAGAACATATAGACATACAACTTGTGCCTTAAAAAGCATTCATGGAAAATAAAAAGGATTTCCATGTATGTATGCCATCACTATCGCTATTTATGCTTGATTGATCTAGTGATGACATATGACATGTTTATGGGCTTGCAATCTCAAGTGTTGAATTTGGCTATCTTTTCACACATATGCTTCAATATAGGCAAGATAACCCTTGTCATGAGGTGTGAAGAAGCTTGTCTTTGGTTCAAACCGAAATATATGTTTGACAAGTGATCCAAATTTGACCAAAAATTGAGCACTATTCTCTCCTTTATGGAAATTGTCGACAAAGGGGAGAGATTAGTGCATAAAAGGGTTTTAGAAATTTTAAAAAAAATTCACATGTTTTTGCAAATCTTTCATGAGGTTCATGAAATTAACAAGTGATTCACACAAGTAGGGGGAGCAAGCTCATAGACAATTTGTTGCATTTGTTTGTGCACTAACATATGACTTGCTCTTTGCACATGTACTTAAATTCTATATACATGCTTGTGTGGTGTATGCTAGTTTTTCACAAGTGGTTTGCAAATGTTTGAATAACTAGCATGCATAGGAGCTAGCTAGATTTTCTAAATTCTGCTCTTAATTCAAGTACCTTTGCTTATAATGTGATCTCATATGGTACTTTGAGTTTTGATGAAAATCTAGTTACCTTGATCCTTGATGGTGAAAATGGCGCAACTCCGTTTGGTATCACGCTTCAAAGGTCCATTTCTCTCACCTTAAGCATCATTTTTGGTAACATAGCTCACCCTCAATTTCAATATTCATGCATGTATGCAATGCTTCGTTGCAAACTCGTGGCATACATGTAGGGGAGCTTATGCTATCAAAACCGAACTATGATGATTGTTCAATCCTATGATTGTAAGCAAAATGCTTGAACAACCGTTGTATGTTCAAAAACATTAATCATAAAACCTTTTATGCGGGTTATCACCAATTACCAAAATGGGGAGATTGAAGATCTCTTGTTTGGTTTTGGCTAATTAGTGACACCTAAGGACTAATCTCTCGATGCTAAGTGTTTGACTAGATTGAGATTGGTCGATGCGGGAGTTGGTGCATGGTGATCATGGAGGATGGATCGAGGTGATCCAAAAGATGATCGAGCATGCAACTCGGTGGAGTTTCGAAGATCAATTGACCCAAGGCAAAGGTATATTCATAGGGCTTTTGATTTCACACCCAAGACACCATAGAGGGTGTGGGGTGGTTATAGGATCGATAAAAGCCGCACTATAAAGAGGGGAAACTTATCGCATATATCGGTCCTCATGTGCCTTTAGGTTCAAAATTCATATGCATGCATTCTAACCTAAAGAGCTAACTCCCATTTGTCGAAAAAATGTTTTCAAAATGCTAACACATGGTGTCGTGTGGCTCAAGAACAAGAAACAAGTGGACTAAGTCGGTTTGGAGCAAAGGCGAAGGAACGACGACGAAACGACGATATTTCGCTGCTCGCGTGACCGGACGCACCGACCGGGCAGTCGAAAAGTGACCGGATGCTCCGGTCGCCAAGGCCCGGGCAGAGGGTGTTTCCGGGTCGGGGTCGACGGGTGACGGACCCACCGAAGCTATCCGGCCGACCGACGCTTTGGACCGGGGTGCACGACCGAAGCGCCCGTGCGGGGGATCACCGGGCCGGTTTGGGTTTGTCGAAGAGACCGATTCCACCGACCCGGACTCACCGGGTGAGTCCGGTCAAGGCCCCGTCAGCCGCTAGAAAAGCCGTGGTTTTCACCCTTTCCACCACATTTCGTGGTGTGGCCTATATATACCCCCCATGGCTGCTCCTTGCTCTCTCTCTTGGTCATTTGAATCATTCCTAACATCTTTGAGCAAGGAAGCAAGCCTTCCTCCTCTCTCATTCTTGATTTGAGCTTCATTCTTGAGAGAAGAGTTGATCCTAGTACATTGCATCTTGTTCTTGCATCTAGAGGCACTTGGGGATCGTTGTGAGCCGGTTGGTTTCTTGTTTCTCTTGAAGACACCGCTCCTAGCCGGCTTGGAGGATTGGTGGAGTTGTTGGCAAGAAGAGGTGATTGTTTCTTGGCCACCTCCGGTTGATTTGTGAGAGGATTACGCACTCCTCGTCGGGAAGACAAAGTGCAAGGAATACATTGCTCGTGTCTTGGGTACCACACTTGTTGAGTGGTGTGTTCAGGCTAGCAAGGGCACCGCCTAGCTCAAACACCATCCTAGTGTTGGTCGGCACAACCGGAGACTAGCTTGTCGGTGTACAAGTGAACTCCGGGTGAACAAATCGACTTGTTCATTGTCTCGGTGTGTGGATCATCACCTTCATGTGATTGATAGCTTTTCTTCTTCCCGGTGATTGGTTGACATCCTCTACACGTCGGTATAACAAGCTTCTCACTCTTGCATTACTTTGCTAGTTTACTTTGAGTAGAGAGCTAGCACTTGCTTGTGTAGGTTGTTCTTGCTAGCCTAAGGATCATATTAGGATTGCTCACTAGTTAGAGTAGTGACATAGTCCTTGATTGACTTAGAGATCATAGAATATATTTAGAATTGTCACTAGAGGCTTGCAAGACAATAGAGCTAGTCCAAACCGCTTTACGCCGTGTTTTATACTAATCGGTTTGTTTAGTTGAGCTTGTAGAAAATTTTTATAGGCTATTCACCCCCCCTCTAGCCATCTAGGACCTTACAATCGTGTTTTCAACCAAACCTCCGGTAGGGTTGAAATCACCATAGATGTGACATTTGATGAATCTAATGGCTCTCAAGTAGTGCAAGTTGATCAAAGTGTTGTAGGAAAGGAGGATCCACCTTGTGAGGCAATCAAGCAATTGGCCATAGGAGACATAAGGCCTCAAGCAGATCAAGCTAATGGAGAGGAGGATCCACCAGTTGTTGCTGCACAAGATTCCGCTGACGTACTCGATGACCAAGTGCAGCACACGCCTGCTGGAAGTACCAGCGCGACAAGTGCCAGACCGTCGCGCGGTAGTGCCGCGCCACCTACCTCGCCAGCGACCGATCCACCCGCATCACCGTTCGACCACTTGATCTCGCTCTAATTCTTGAAGTCGATGATGAATATGATGAAGATTAAGAAGAACATGCGTATAGGCGTTGATCACCCACGACTACGACAAACGATTCAACGGGATCACCCCCGCTGACAACATCCTTGGGAGTCTCCGAAAGGGAGTTACTACCGATCTCATCTAGCTAGCTTTTCGTCAACATTACTCGCTTGTTTCATCTTTGTAACCACAGAAAAGTAGATGATGCTCTCAAGGATCCCGATTGGGTGTTGGCCATGCAAGAAGAACTCAACAACTTTGAAAGAAACCAAGTATGAGACTTAGTGGAAAGACCCAAGACGAACATCATTGGTACCAAGTGGGTCTTTCGCAACAAGCAAGATGAAGATGGGTTGATAACAAGAAACAAGGCAAGATTGGTTGCTCAAGGCTTCACTCAAGTGGAGGGCTTGGACTTTGATGAGACCTATGCACCGGTGGCAAGACTAGAAGCAATTCGCATTCTTCTAGCCTTTCTTTGCATCATGACTTCAAGTCGCTCCAAATGGATGTCAATAGTGCATTCCTCAATGGTCCACTACAAGAGGAGGTGTATGTTGAGCAGCCACCCGGTTTTGAAGATCCCAAGTTTCCCAACCATGTCTACAAGCTCCGAAAGGCGCTCTATGGGCTTAAGCAAGCACCTAGAGCATGGTATGAATGCCTTAAGGAATTCTTGCTCAATCAAGGCTTTGAAATAGGCAAAGTTGATCCTACTCTCTTCACTCATAAAGTTAGCAATGATATCTTTTGTATGCCAAATATATGTCGATGACATAATATTTGGTAGCACTAACAATATGTATGTTGAGCAATTTAGTAGGACAATGACCAAGAGATTTGAGATGTCCATGATGGGTGAGCTAAAGTACTTCCTCGGGTTTCAAGTCAAGCAAATGGAGGAAGGGACATTCATTTGCCAAACAAAGTACACCCATGACATGCTAAAGAAGTTTGATATGGCTAAGGCAAAGCCAATCAAAACTCCAATGCCAAGCAATGGACATCTTGATCTTGATGAGGAGGGTCCAGCCGTGGACATGAAGGTATATCGCCCATGATTGGATCTTTGCTTTACCTTTGTGCATCTAGGCCGGACATAATGCTTAGTGTGTGTATGTGTGCTCGTTTTCAAGCCAATCCAAAGGAATGTCACAATGTGGTCAAGTAAGAGAATCTTGAGATACTTAGTTCTCACTCCTAACCTTGGCTTGTGGTATCCCAAGGGTTCCAAATTCAATCTACTTGGCTATTCGTGATTTATGACTATGCCTGTTGCAAAGTAGATCGAAAAAGCACTTCGGGGACATGTCAATTCCTTGGACGGTCCTTAGTGTCTTGGAGCTCTAAGAAGCAAAATTGTGTAGCCCTTTCCACCGCCGAGGCCGAGTATGTTGCGCAGGTGCATACCGTGGCTCAACTACTTTGATGAAGCGTACCTTTAAAACATTACGGATGTCATTTCACAAAGATACCTCTTCTTTGTGACAACGAGTGCCATCAAACTCGCAAATAACCCGTAGCACACTCTAGAACAAAACACATAGACATCCGTCATCACTTCTTGAGAGACCACGAACTCAAAGGAGATATCGCACCGCCATGTGAGCACCGAAAAGCAACTAGCCGATATCTTCACCAAGCCTCTCGATGAGTCAAGGTTTTGTGCTTTGCGTAGTGAGCTAAACATTCTCGATTCTCGTAACTTGGTTTGAATTCCAAAGACACATGCAAATTGATTGAGACACTAGATCGACATAGGAAAAGTTTGTGAAAACTTTCATATTGTGTTTCAAAAGGATTTCAAATTCTAATCCGAAATTCAATGCCATAGTTACAGATTGTTTATCCGTCCCCGGCAATGAATTTTGGTGTCTCGTGATCAAGTTTGAGGAGAAATAAGTCAAAAGTGGCAATATATATGCGGGACAGCGAAGAGCTGGGAAGCAGTGTGCTCGTGCCTCGCGCAAAGTGCCGCGTAGGCACAACAATGCCAAGTCCCCTCGCACGACGATGCCGTGCCTAGGGTTTCGGTCCTTTTTGTCCGAACCGTTTTCGGGCCAAACTTTCTTCTTTCCTTTTCTACCCCCGCCCGACCGGTTTCTTCTTCTCTCCTCTCGGACCCGACGCCCGCACGCGCCCTCTCTCTTCTCTCTCACACGCGTGAGGCCGGCGTCGCCGTCTCCCTTCTTTTGCCGCCGGGGCCGCCCCGCCTCGGCATTACGCCGCACCGCCGCCGCCCGCCGGAGCCCCCCGCCGTCCCCCGCCGCCGAGCTCCCTTCTCCCGAGCTCCTGCTTTTCTCCTCTCCTCAATCCACGAGGTCAACAAAGAAGGTAAACCTAACCCTAGTCCATGGATGTTTTTGCCCGATCTATGCAATGTGCAACAATCTCTCATGGATTCTTGTTTTTAAGTGTTGTATGAACTCTAGGGAAGTAGTTTTGATGATTGGAATCAATCAATTTCATACTTCCATGACTTAGGTGATTTAGGGGGAGGGCGCGGCAATGCCGCCCCAAATAGAACTTGACAGGTTCTTAGTCCTTCCAATAGCAAATATCCCTCAAATCACTTACTTCATTGAATTGTGAAATCAATTGACTCCAAACATTAAAGAAATTTCACTTAGGTTCATACTCATCTTGTCGAATCCATGGGCACCTTGCACCTAAACTGTGAATTTGTCTCTGAAATTGTGATAGGACATGCAATCTGAGCTAAATAGATGTATTAGAGACAGTGGGTAGATGAATGTTGATAATTTGAGCAAGGAGAAGCAAGAGTGCCACGTGATATGCACGGCAGCGGTGCAGCGCAATCACGGCGTCTTGCCGTGTCTCTCTGCTGCGGCGGTGCAGCTTCGGCCCCGTGATTTTACCCAAGACAAACTTGCTCAAAGTATCAAAATTCATGTCCCCAACCTTTCCTATACATATGTTTGGCCAAAAGTACGTTCTATCGCCTACGCTTTTACGATCAAATTCCTATCTTTTGCATAGATGGATCCAGGAGGTGATCCTCATGGCAAGAGGAAGATGAGGGTCAAGGCTGTTGAGAAGAGAGGCCGTGGAAGAAAGAACCCGAACAGGCGGCAGTGTGGCAAAGCAGAAGTGTGTCACTGGACTCACCGAGGAGCAAAGAAGCGGCGAGATGGGTACACCATTGTGCCCGATGGTGACCAAGGCACGCCCGAGCACCTTTCGTGTTTGACAACGCCTACATGCAAAGAGGTTGAGGGTGTCTTTGAGATGGCGGCCCGCAAATACTCAAAGATATCCTAGTTGTGAGCTACCTCGAGAAGCGAGGGAGGTAGCGGATGCTAGAGCCTACAATGTCTACACTGATGAGCAGACATAAGGCAATGATGAGAGGTTTTGGGTGGCTTTTCACTCAAACTTCTATCTGACAGTCCTCTTCCACTCATCCAAGAGCAAGATCACCACCATGCGCTACATAGACTTCGAGAGGATGACAGAGGATGCCTTCAATGAGGCTATTGAGGCTTGTGACAGGTTTGAGCTGACAAATATCATGGCATTCAAGCATGATTGGAATGAGGAGATTCTTAGTCAATTCTATGCCACTTACCACTGGGACAGACAGTCAGACACCATTCACTGGATGACTGACAAGAGGCACTACAGAGTTAACTTTGTCACATTTTGTCGATTCTTGGTTTTGGGGGGCGATCACAGGCGGTTCACTAACATTCATGAGATTGATCCCGTTGAGATCAAGGTAATTAAGGACTGCTGGGCAAAGCCAAGGGAAGCTGATGGCAAGAGGAAGGGTCTGAAAGACTTCTTCTATGTGATGAACAACCTTTGTAGGTGCACTATTGATCCCAAGGATGGGGCAGCCTCAGACATAAATGGCTATGCTAGGAACCTTCTCGCCCACTTCAGGAATGATGAGACTTTTAATGTTGGGAAGTTCATTTGGAGACAGCTAGCAAATACCATGGATGATGCTAGGAGGAACCTGCCCTATGCTCCCTACCTTATGTTTATGATTGAGAGGGTCACCGGGAACATCTATCCCAAGGACTGTTTTCATACAGCTTATAATATTGAGAAGACCCATGGTTTGGAAGGAGGGAAGACCAAAGTGCGCACCTAGTGCGGGGAGGCACCTCACCGGCGAGAGGGACTTAGAGCAGCCCTCTCTAGCTCTAGGCCCAAGGGCACGGGGCTCTCGATCCAAGGTGAAGAAGTGGATCAAGGCCATCTTTGGGCATTGCGCATATGCATCACAGCAGACTTATGAGATGCGCAGGGAGGTAAGGCAGGCTTTCAAGAGTGTTAGGGAGAAACAAGGACTCCCAATTCCTCCTTCTATCCCTAGACCACCTCAGTATGACCTCCCGTTCGTCGGCCACTAGCAAATTCGAGACCCGGGACTTGTCGGACTGCTTGGTTCCTTCTCTCAGCAGATTCCAGCTCGATGCTCTACTCGTCGCTCCGCGCAGACTAGTGCTGTTATTGCAGAGGAGGAGGACGAGGACACCGCTTCAAGTCGTCAGGATGAGTCCAGTGAGGAGTGACTCCGCTTCTTTTCTTCTCTTTTCTATGATCTTTTTGGTGCTTGACGCCAAAGGGGGAGAAAATTAGAAGAAATGAGGGGGGTCAAACTTTTTCGACGCCCTGGATGTTTCGAGGATGTTGCAGCAGCTGTGCTTCAGAGTTTAGATCTTTTAAGAGTAGCTTGTTAGGTGTGAGTTCGAGAGAAACTCTATATTATGTAATAATGCCACCTATGACTTGTTATTTCTCGAATTTGGTCTGTTGTATGCTTAAACTCTGTTTTAGATGATCAGCTGCAAGTTTTAGTTATATATCGTGTCTCATATGCTGTGGATGATGTTACATGCGCAATGTCTGCGTGCCGATAGGCGCGGCGAGCTGCCGTGCCACGGCGCGGCGCGCCGCTGCACATCATCGAACGACAATCACAACCTTTGTGCTCGATCAAGTTCTTGTTGTCATATGCATCACGGATTTATATTTATGACACTTTGTTGAGCACCCCACAAGAACCATGGATGTAGGGAGAGGCCTTACACTTTTTTCTAAATGTATGACTTGACCTTCATGTCAAGTTGAGAATTCAAATCTCGCTCACACATTTAGGGGAGGTCTCACCACACCTAAATATGTGAAATTGACCTTTTATGTCAACAATGAGAATTTAAAACTCATTCACATATTTAGGGGGGGGCTCTTACATCCTTGGTCTTCGTAATCTAAGTTTGACTTTACATCTTATGTAAGCTCTAATTTGGTTGTCATCAATCACCAAAAAGGGAGAGATTGTAAGTGCAATCAAGCTCTAAGTGGGTTTTGGCGTTGATGACCACCGAATTAGGGGACTAATGAGATTTACGAAGATGACATGCAGGAAATAAGATAAGGAGTTGATGTACAAGTCCAAAGGCATCCGATGAGCTAGATGGTGGTGTTTCCGGATCAAGGCGTTTAAATTATTTCGCATTTTGAATCTTGAGTTTAGAAAATGTCGTACTATCAAGAGGGATCCTAGGATTCTCGGGTATCTGTGGACCAAGTGCTCTAAACATCAAATCAGATACAAAACACAACTCCAAGCCTGATCAGCCAGCTTTTCATCAAGTTTCACACCTTCTGCTGACAGGCTAGCGCGGCAGTGCCGCATGTTAAGTGCGGCAGTGCCCAACTTAACTCCGACCGTTGGGACTGTGGGGTATAAATACCTATTCTACCCATCCCACAACGGTCACCTGGCTCACTTCATCTTCTTCCTCGAGTAGAACAGCCAGCTCTCACCTCTTGCTCTCTCACTCTCCTCCATTGAAGCACCTTGAGCTCCCCACTCAATCTCTCACTTCCCACCAGGGATTTTTGAGGGAAAAGGCAGCAAACTTCGATTGGAGACCGGATCTACTACTTCCCCCACTCAAAAGAGCATTTGGTTCACGTTTGGCCGGAACCCTAGGGTTCTTTACTCTTGGAGCTTGCTCCTAGATGGCTAGGCGTCGCCCTTGAGCCCGGCCCCTTCGTGTGGCGAGCCTTGGGAGGTTTGTAACCTCACACAAACAAGAATACATTACCCCACATCTCTAGGGTTAACTCCCTAGACTTGTGAACGGTAAAAAGCAAGCCGGTGGGCAAGCTAAGCCTTGTGTGGCAACCTCAACAACGTGGACGTAACCCAGCCTGTGTAGCGACGGTGAACCACGGGTCAAATCCTTGTGTCACTCGTGTTCTTTACATTCTTGCATATTTATCTTGTGAGCTAGGGTTTTGTCCCGATCTATCTTGTTGCGGGGTTTTACGTCATATTTGGTTAGTCCTCTGCCCAAGTATTTGTGTGTGCGAGGAACAAGTGTGAATCACGAGCACCAAGTTCACGGCTCTCGATTCACCTTGGAGCCACCTACGTGAAGGGACCCACGGCGGTGCCGCTTGAGGGCGCGGCACTCCGCGCCCATCCGGCCCGGCAGCCGTCCGGTCTCGGTTTACGTCACTCTCGCCTCTGTCTGCAAGGTTTTTGCACGCGGCGGTGCCGCGCCTCCCCTCAGATCGACCTCCTTGTTGAAGTTTTAACAGTGTCGATTTTAAGGGGTCAGCCTATTCACCACCACCACCCCCCTCTAGGCTTCCATCAGATCCTACACCCAACAAGTATACCAACTTGAGCACGAGAAATAGCATGTTTTCACCACCACGATGCATCCGGTACCCAAACCCTTCTCAACCCTGCAAACCATCACCGCCTTCGTAAATGTACCAACACCACCACGTGTACATCACCATGTGCTCATGTGTTAGCATTTTCACAATCAATTTCGAAGGTTGGGTTAGCTCTCTAGGTTAGAATGCATGCAAATAATTTTGAACCTAGAGGCATATGAGGACCGATATATACGATAGTTTTCCTCTCTTTATAGTACGGCTTATCGATCCTAAATCACTCACACCCTCTATGGTGTCTTGAGTGCAAAATCAAAATAGCCCTATGGATATACCTTTGCCTTGAGCCCATTTTGATCCACGAACCACTCCAAGTTGCGCACTTAATCATCATTTGGATCACCTCGACCCATCCACCATGACCACCATGCACCAACCTTGGCTTGACCAATCTCCAACTAAATCAAACACTTAGCATAGAGAGATTAGTCATATGATGTCACTAATTAGCCAAAACCAATCTAGAGATGTTCACCTGTGCTCCTGATCTGCTCGCCGCCGGCCATGTTTATGGTCCCAAATCTGAGCTCCACATCAAGTGTCGGCTGCCATGGACCCGCTGCACCATGGGGCTGCTTCACACATCGGCCGAGGAGGTCCTCGCCGAGCGTCAAGGAGGTTCCCACCGAGCACTGGCCGCCGAGCCGCGCCGCCTTGGACCAACCCCGCTTTGGTGCCGCTTCGTCGCAACGAGTGCCAAGCCGGAGACCTCCCCGTGGAGCGTCGGCCATCGTGGTACCGCCGCGGCCCGAGGTCGCCGCGCGCACCAACCCCGAGCCGCGGCCGCTTGGACCTGTTGCGCCTCGAGGTCGCCGTCGCGAACGATCCGCCGAGCCGACGTGCACCCTATCGGCCCTACGCTAGAGCTCCCTACCGAAGCGGGCACCTTGACTCGCCACGCCTGGCCGCTTTGTCGCGACGGTCGCCGAGCGCCGAGCCATCGAACTCCAGCTGCAGCCTTCGCGACAGTCTCATGGTGGTGGGGCCCGTGGTGAGAGAGGCAAAGAGATGTCGTGGAGATGCAACTTTGCCTTGTCCGTGTGCGTCGACGCAAAATGCGTGGTCTGTTTGCATTGCTCTATTGGAGGGTATTTTTTAGCCCCCAAAACACTGTGCAACATCCGGTTTGGGTTTTGGTTGGCTTATGAGTGGGCTGTTGGAGATAGCCTAAAGCGTGTTAAGAGGATATGTGCTAGGTATGCATATTTTGTTTTTAATTTTATTTAACCCCTTCTCGAGAGGCGGCCTAACCAACTACCAGAATAAATAATATTAAGCAAATACATGGCATTGCAGTAGAAATTATCAGCTTGTTCGGCTGGCTGGTGCTGGCTAGCTGGTCCTGATTTGTTGTGAGAGAAAAATACTGCTCATTGCTGGTATCTATTTTATACGTGTTTAGTTCCCGTAAAACTTTACACCCAAACGCCATTTAATGCATGCATGCACACTACCAGCACAAGCCGGTTGGGGGGGAATGGAGATGCCCCAACGTTGAGCCTTGTGCCACCATAGGCTAAAAATTTTACATCGGTCAATTTAGTTACTATCGTAAAATAGTTGTAAAATTTTACAAGTTGTACGATTTACGGTCATTTTAAGGGGAACTAAACACTAAATCATAAATTTACTCTCAGTCATAAATCTACTCATTGTTGTCGAACCAAATGGGTATGCCAATTGCATAGTCGCTAAGTTCCACGCAAATTATGCAGGGAGGTAGTGGTGGGCCAGGGGGGCTTGAGCCCCCCACTATCGCTACCGGCCAATGGAATGTGTTGAAGCCTCTATTGGATTTCCAGCCATAGATGCATAAGGTATGAGGGGCTGAGATTTGTTGGAAGTAGAAGTCATGGTTGTGGTTCTCGGGAGGGTTGTCGTGGTATGGCTGAAAGGGACGTCGCAGAAGCCGAGGCGGCGACGATGACCACCACCTAGACGATGATAGCGTCGACCACCATCACAAATGGTGCTGCCAATCCCAATTGCCCAATCCACCGTGCCCCGTATCCCCAATTCGGCTTCGAGCGGCGGCTTCACGCATCACACACATTCACGTGTGGCTTCCCTCCTACGACAACAGGTGACGGTGAGATACGCCGGCGAGCGAGCAGTGACCGGGCATGGGCAGCCAGGTGGGGTGCAGCGGTAAGCGAGCAGAAGTTAGTGGCACAACGGTGGACGGACAGCAGGCCGGCAGTCACAGCGCTGGTAGGGCGTGCTATTGTCCAAACCCTCCTAAAAATTTCTCTAGCTTTGTTCATGTGTGTGCATCGCTAAAAACTGCACAAAAATAGGCACCCTAACTCGCAAGGCGATTTCAACAGTGTCACTCCGGTAGCTCTCCTGAAACATGTCAAATGTTATAGCTCCCTACTTGACAATTCGCTTAAAAAAAACACAAATACACCGCCCGCCATATATATGGCGTTTTCAGAACAAGTTGATTTGGAATAGATAGAGGAAATAAACGAAAGCTAAAGACCGTGATTAGACGACTCGAGGAGGAAGAAAGATGCAAGCTGAACCCTGGATAACTAGATGGAATCGGAGTCTAGGGTTGGGGAAATAGCAAGGAATTTGGGGACGATTCGAGGGCGTTTAGGGTTGGGGAAATAGCAAGCTGAACCCTGGATTCAGTTGGGAGTTTAACTGTTGTGATCGTTCATCATAATCAAAACCTTCGATCCAGGCGCTCATTTTATTTTTTACATTACGGCCTCAGGCCCAATAAACGACCATAATGGCCCAACAGAGAAAGCCCAAAGCATGTCACGAATCTCAGCATCTTCTTCCTTTCCCGCCGCCTCCACCACTGTTGTCGGTTCAACAAGAGCACACGCCGCATTGCCTTCCTGACAGTACTGTGCATGCAGTGCGGTGTACTAGTAGTAGACGCGTACTGTATAGTCCCGTTTTGGTATCGGCGTCGGGGTGAATTGATGGACCAGGACAAATGCACTCATTTGCATAGTCTGACCCGGCCGGCACCCCGGCACCTGCAAAGTTGCTCATAGTATAGATGCTTTGCCTCTAAAAAGGTTGCGCTGGTGCTTTATTTGACAAAACCCCACAAAGTGAAATTCTGTGGAAATATATGGGAACTGGAAAGCAAAGATAAAATCAACGAAAACCAAGTACTTAGATCGTCTTAAACAAAACAAAAGTCGATGCTCCAAAATGAAGGGCTAGCTAAGCTTCTTCAGGCCGGATATACGTACGTATTACAATTGTTCCATCCAAATAAAGCTCCTGATTATATATTCATTGAACACGTGATTGCTATCTCTAATTTCGAACTATAATAAGCAATACTCCTAACTGACAAGGAAAACGAATTGCTTTATTTGCCTCTTTTTCATGGATACCATTATAAAAACTCGTGCATGGATACCCCTAAAAATCTCGGGGAACATCGTTTTGAGTCTTTCGCGGGCCTGTTACCACAAATGACTAGATTGTTCTATTATTTCTCTTCCCCTCCTTCTCTCTCACCGGCAAGTGGACCCGACGAACGATGGCGCTTCTCGGTCGCTCCGCCGCTAGCCTCCAACCATCGCAAGATTGGCCCCGGTAAGTATTACCCACAACAGGCCAGTTGCAATGGCGTGGAAAGCTAATGCTAGATGCGAATGCGATGCCCCTCCACTGCCCCTACCGAACAACCCAGCGGTTCTCCACTCCATGATGCAGTAGCAGCAGTTCACTCAAATGATGTGACGTGAATGGGTGAAGAGGTAGCATGAACCACCGCTCGATCTAAAGAAACGATAAACACGTGCGTGAACCATGAGATACAACCTGGCATTTTCTGATGTGTATACCCACCTTCCTCGAGAAAAAAGCATGCAATTTTAGAGAGCCAAAGGTCTATCCTGACAAAAGACTCACAACTAGATTTGCCATAAAATTTTTATAATGGTATAAAAAGTCTTTTTAGCAGGGGATCGTAGAGGGCCTACCACCTGTCGACGAACGAGTTAGTATTACCACAACAGGCCAGTTGCAATGCCGTGGAAAGCTAATGCGATGCGAATGCGATGCCCCACTGCCCCTACCGAACAACCCAGCGGTTCTCCACTCCAGAGCAGTAGCAGCAGTTCACTCAAATGATGTGACGTGAATGGGTGCATGAACCACCACTCGATCTGAAGAAACGATAAACACGTGCGTGAACCATGAGATACAACCTGGCATTTTCTGATGTGTATACTCCCTTCCTCGAGAAAAAGCATGCAATTTTAGAGAGCCAAAGGTCTATCCTGACAAAACACAACTAGATTTGCATAAAATTTGGTTTTAGATCTTTAAATAAATACTAGATCCAAATATCTGTCCTATGATATTAAGTTATTAATCATGCACCATGAATATTCCCTAAATACATTTGAACGTCTAATGATGAAAAGGTTTAGTATTTTCTTCGCTCTAAACTATAAAACCTTTTATATTTTCTAGACACATTGATT
Organism: Hyparrhenia diplandra; assembly: GCA_015847255.1. Lineage (NCBI taxonomy): Eukaryota > Viridiplantae > Streptophyta > Magnoliopsida > Poales > Poaceae > Hyparrhenia > Hyparrhenia diplandra. Next base: position 46,113 of record JADLZK010008095.1, on the reverse strand, counting down.
TTGTTATTTATCTAGACATAATGTTGTAAGTGTATAACAAAAATTATGTGTCTAGAAAAAGTCAAAACGCCTAACAATTTAAAATGGATGAGTGTTTTTATTCTTCCTACTGGTGTTAGACCCTAGTCTATGTTAATTTCAATGTAATCATTATCATTTGCACCCATGGTAAGGAAAAGACGCATGTGCACATGCGTCTTTTAGATTTGTGCCTAATAATTCAACCACAATGAAGTAATCTATATAGCTTCAAAACTAGTCTGTAGAGCAACCAACCTTTTGTGCAGTTCATAGTTACATGTGCCCATATGGTTGTGATCTGCCCATAATAATAAATAAAAGTTAATTCTTTGTCCCTTTGTCCACCATCATCCTCAATCGATGTTGTTGTTGCTCGTGTGCCATGCTTGCCATGGGCGACAAATGGGAGCTGCAGGGTACACCATCGTTGTTGAGGATGAATGACGTGGAGGTGAGTGTGACGATGAGGGAAACCGCGACCAACCACGACACTCACCCCGCTGCCTCGACGAGAACTAGCTTGCTAAGCCACCGCTCCTGCAGCCATAGTGACTGAAGGGCGAGGGAGGAGGGCTTGGTGGCTTCGGCGCATGTGAAGTGCCTAAGGAAAAGACGCAAATAGCGAAGTGAGGGCGTGAGGAGAGGAAGATGCGGTGATAGGGTGGCGATGGCCATCTAGTTATGCTTGTGCGCGAGAGGAGAAGGGGAGGAGAGTGGAGCAAGCGAACCACCGAGATCTGGAAAGAGAGCCTCGCCATCATGGCTAGAGAACAAAGTCACAGAACGGTATACAGGGAAGAGTGTTGTCGTTGTTGTCAACACAAGCAAGGCACATATGTAGGTGAGGCAGAGATGGGACGGGTGTAGGTCCAAGGAGATAGGATGCAGTTAAAGTTTTTTTCATCCTAGGTCACTTTAGGTTTTAACATTGTGGACTTGAAACATTGCTACATAAACTACTTCGATGGGCCCAAGCGGGGCATGCCAAGATTTGGAGGACCTTGAACAAAACGGATCACGCGGCCCTAAAATTCAAGAAGTAAACTGTGATTCTTTCACAACATATTTATGGAGATTACCTCTTTGAGTTTGAGGGGTAGATTTTAATCTTTGTATCTTCGTCTACTTTCCATGGATAGAATCATACATCCTATTTCTATAGGCCACGATAAAAATTAATGAAATAAACAAATCTCCTCTCCAATTTCCTAATTGTAATATTGTAAACTTTCATACTATCTAATTGACTAATCTGCTATCCAAGATATACAATTGGAGATAAAAGTTGTATGCATAGGCGCTACACAGCTTGCCCAAATGCGATCGTAGACTATTAGCTTGTTAGGCTCTCAAGACTAATTGCTAATTACTCCTGCTTAATGTAAATTTGGAGGCCTTATAATTTTGGAGGCCCCTAACAGTTGTCCCACTTGCACGTGCTAATGTACGTACGGCGTGTGGCCAAGCTATCGAGACTACTTGGTCTATATATATATAGGAACCAAGAATTGCAAGATTTTCAAAAGTGAGTACATCCTAGCTAACCTTTTTTTGGGGGGAAAAGAATTCTTTTTATATTGGCCTCTGCATTAACGAGAAAAAATTAAGGGACAGTACGAAACTGATGTCAAATTAAATGTTCAACTTATTAGATGTTGATGTTTTGTCTGTAGCATTGAGTTGTTGAGGGTCGACCTCTCTAAACCACATACTTCACTTTAATTTTGGGATGCCCTATAAGGATTTTTCTAGAACGCTTACCATCATCAACATGGGCACTTGGATCAACAAAGGAAAAAGTTTGGTTGTACGTCTTAAGAAACAAATCGTTGTTATTGCTTGCTGCTGCTTCTTTTTCTTGGGGATGAAGGAAAACGATCCATTGTCGAGTCTACTAACAATAAATATTTAAAGCCTCTTTGGATGGAGAAAAGGAGTAGATAATAGGGATGTTGACATGTGTCTAAAATTAGCAGGACTAGTTTTTAGTCCACGCAAATTGTAGCTACTAGCCCTGTTTGGATACAAAGTATTTTTTAAGTATTGGGAAAATACTATGATTTTATAGAATACTTTGGTTTTTAAAAGCTACTGGGTGTCTAGATGCAACAAATTTTGCGGTCTCCAAACCCATGGTTTTATCAAAATTAATTGTAGTCTTTTGGAGTTTTAGAAACTCCATTCATGACCTCTTTTTGTTTTCTAAACCATGGTTTTGGGTCCCTTTGGCTTATAAAACTACAGAGATTGTCATACTACACTTTTTGAAAACTACATCTTCCACAAAGCCCTCCTCGACAAACTCGTGAGTTCTCACCGGGCGTGTAGGTTGAACTCATATATGCAACATCTTTATTTATTTCAAAGATAGATGTGCAACAACGCATCACGTATCCTTGTGTAATACCTACATACTTCTCTCCCCTTGGTATTAGAAAAGTCGTTTTTGAATAAGGTTTGGAGTTCAAACATCGTTAATATAAATCATTAATAACTTTTTTATTTGTAAGATTAGCATCCGCAACAACGCACTAATATCCATACCGTAATAACTATATACAATTACAACATCCGGAAATCCAAATCAAATATGTGGTTAGCATACACATAACACATGCGTCTAGGTTGTGTGGCTTAAGTAGTGCTTCTCCAGAAGTGGCGGTGGGATTCGAAGTGTGCACTGGACGGAGCATTGTCGTTGCTGCAAGACGGCAAGACACTTTTTTCCCTTGTTGACTTGATGGACCGAGATGGCACGTACGCGACGCGCGGACTTCCGGGCCGGGGTGAGCACTGAGCAGAGCCGTTACCGTTAAGCTAACCACCGGCCTAGCCGAGGGCCGAGGCAGATCTCTGTCTGTCTCCGTGTCTCTCTGGCGCGCGGGACCGCCAGGCCAGCCTTGTTTAGATTGATAAAGTTTGTAACTTTTTTCCACTTTCTCTCCATCACATCACATTAAATACACCAAAAGCCGGGATGCTTGAAGTATTAAATATAGGTAAAAAAATAACTAATTACACAGTTTAGATGTATATCATGGCGATTGTTTTGGTAAATATTATCCTATGGTAGGATGATATTTACCACTAACAAACGAAAACGCTCTTCTACGATATGCGATGTGACATTCGGCTTAAAATATTTTTTTCTAAACCAATTTTATAGACTCCCTCGATCCACTCTCGCTCCCTCGATCCACTCTCGCCTCTCGATCGGACACAAACAAACAGCAAGCGGCCGGGATGCTGCATGGGACGCAGGAAAACATGGACACGGGACCCTGGTACGGATACGACCACCACTGGTAATGGCCAGACCAGCGCAGCAGTCAGCACCGGTCACTGGCTACTGGACCATTGGCTGGATGAGGACGAGGACGGAGGCGGATGAGCGGGTAGATTGCAGTTGCGGCGTGCTGTGCTGCCGAGGCCTGGCGCTGCGTGAATGAGAATCACATGCTGTGGACATGGATGGGGGCGTGCACGGGCCACGGGACCGGCCGTCGTGGGCGTGCAGCGTCTCCTCCTCTTTTGTTTTCCAGCAGCCTCTCACGTCTTTCACTCGCTGCTACAGGGGTGCTGGTTGTGGCTCCACACAAATACGCAAATAGCTGACCCAAATAAACAGTGCTGTCATCAACAGAAGTAACAAAAAATATGCAAATAGCTGACCCAAATAAACAGTGCTGTCATCAACAGAAATAACAAAAAAAAAAAATCCAGGCGAGAGCGAGATCTGCGTCTGCGTCTGCATTGATGAATTGTTGAGAGGAAAAAAAAAAAAAAAAAAAAAAAAAAAAAAAAGGGGCCTGCATCTGCATCTGCATGACAGCAAGAAGGACGGAAAGCAGGAGGAACGCGTGCTGCCGCCATTCACATCACATGCCGCAGGCCCCGCCACCACGTGACGACAACTCGGGGACATTGCACCCAGACGGCCCACCACGCGAGCAAAACGTGCTCCACTCCAAACCCCGGGTGCCGTGAAGCTTCCTTCCGCCTCATCGTCCCCGTGGACACGAAACCAACGCGGTTAAATTATCATCTCATTCTGCTACGCGTACTCGTCGTAGCGTCCATTCGAGAGGAGAAAACAACACCTCCAAATTCTCTCCTTCACCGTCCATTAGTGTCCACGGACCAATAAATACGTACTTGTTTTTTTTTTATTTGGTCGTTTTACGGCCACCAACGCACTCGACTCTTACACGATGCTCATCGTCAGCCCCCCTTCTAGCCGCCACCGGCTCTTTCGTTGCTGGCAAACCTCCCATTGTCCGATCTAAAGGCTCATGGACATTTCCTCCGTCTTCCCGATAACATTGACATTGCCAGTCATCATCTTGATGGACCGGTGTAGGCAAACCATCAAGAGGGCACGCTCTCCACAACGCGGGAGGACTTCCTAGCATGAAAGGGCTTCCTAGCTTAGCAAAACTTGGCACAACAAATAGCCGCTTCACGATAGTTCACATATGCAACATAGCGCAACACGCGTGAGACAAAAAGGAGAGACTAATTGTTTTTGCTTCAGGTGAAGGCAGCTCAAGGATCCGAAAAGACATCAACTGTAGTTGGATTTTCTGTGTCTAGTGGCAGCAAATTGCGCAACTAGCTGATGGGCGTGCAGTGGGACGGAACTCGGAGAAATGAGTGTTTGTGAGAATATGACGACAGTGGCTAGCACCTAGCGGGGGGAAGAAGAACGTGTGAGACAGCCGAGTCGACGGCGTGCTGCGCCTGTGTGAGGGTGGAGCCACGGCGATGAGCACCCAATATCCACGTAGCCGATGGGTTCTCATATAAATAAATGAAGTACTAGATCATCAAATAATGAAAAAAATACATTCAATTCGTGTGTGAGCGTAGCATTGTTGCGCGCGGCATGCGTGAGTGCGTCGCGGCGCGTCCGGTGGTGGTCAAGTTGCGCGAGTAGATTAGACTAATCGTGGGCCGCGACAAGGACCCGGCGGCCACCTGCCTTGCACAGCTGGCCCACCCCCTTTTATATTTAGCCAATTAGCCTCCAGATCACCGAATCAATATCCAATTTAAAATACAAGCACACGCATCTGTTGCGCTCAAACCATATATATATAGATAAATTATTGTTAAACACAGGCCGAGAGAAAATAAAAGCAAAGCTCGCACGCTGCCAGCCTGCAAGGGCTCGCTAAACACGTGAAGACGGATGGACGGCCCAGATTTTAGGGCAGGTTTTAAACGATAAGATCGCGTGCGCCGTGCGGTGCGGGTTGGTTTCCTTTCTCCTTCCTTCCCCGCGCTGGTGGGCCTTGTTTATTATTTTTTATATTTATTCGTTTGTCTGTAACGTGGGCCCGCCGATAGAGGGGTAACCAACCACTGGACGTGGGCCACTCTCCTGACAGGGATGGAATCAACTCAACGGTCAGACAAGCCGGCTGGGTGGGTGGGCTGGGCCTGGGCCTGGGCTCCAGCACACTCACTGTCACAGTGTCACTTCAGTCACGGCTTATCAGGATCAGGCTCAACAGTCAACACGCACCCTTCCCCCGTGCCACACCACATGCTGCACGTGGAGTACTCTTGCAAATTGCAATGCTCCACTTGGGCCATGGAAAATATTTTTAGCCCCCATGTTTATAGAGTTTCATATTGACAATTAGGCTAAGGAGAAAAGGGTTTGTGTCATGATCCTATGAAACAAATAAAGCTAATATCTGCCATTAAAAAAATGTTGGTCACACACAAAGTACTGGTATTAGGTAATGCGTCTCATCTTCCCATCGTACTCGTACCGATATAGTGCTAGTGCTCCATTGCACTGGCAGGCTCATAGACGTACATGATAGGCATGCATAACGGTACGCCCTCAACAATCAACGGAAATCGTTTGCCAACAACATGAGCATATATGTGCCGTTGTCCACATTTGGCCACACTATACATATTTCATGCTCCAATCGTCCACAAAACAAGAGGGATTCCCATATTTGCATCAATCTTGTGTGCTCCATGCGCATTCTCATGTGATAAATGCCTAGTCGCTTGCTACACATTGAAAAGGCACATGCCCATACAAAACAAGCAATGGCAACAGGCCCGTTGGGTAGAGTTGGGGCTCCACTTTTTAGCTTCTGTGATGAAACATCATTTTCTAGCTCTAGTTTCACTAGTTATTTTTTTTTGGTAAAACAACTCTTTGTACTCCCCGGTTTGGTATTAGAAGTCGTTTTTTTGCAAGGTTTGGGTCAAACATTAGGAATATAAATCATCAATAACTTTTAAGTTGTTGAGTTTGTAAATGTGAAAATTATATGAATAGATTTGTCTTAAAAAAATATCTTGATAAAAGTATAAGTATATCACATTTCCATAAATATTTTTATAATAACACGGGGTCAAAAGTGTGTTTTGGAGACTATCGTCATTTGTCCTAAACGACTTCTAATACCAAACCCGAGGGAGTATCTCATTAAAAAGGGAAAATGTCCATAATATTTTTTTCTTTCCTCCTCCTCCTTCTCTCTCCACTTTATTCCTCTCCACGCCACCGTATGTCGCCTTTCTTTTCTTCTTCAACTTCCCATGCCTCCACATTGTAGGTCTGTGGCCCCACGACATTGAGGAGCTATGTGAAGTTACTACCTCTCTCCACGAAAAGAATGAAATCATAAGTGCATTCTTGGTTAATCGAATATATAAATATTTTTTAAATGTTTGTGACGCCAAATAAATATATTATAAAAAAATACTCATGAGATATCTAGTGATACTTATTTTGTATTATAAATATTAATGATTTTCATTTCTAGTTAGTCAAACTCAAGATACTTTGATTTAGTACTGTGTCCAAATTACATTCTTTTATAGACAAATGGAGTACTATTGTTGTCACCTCCTCTATCTCCTCGCTCTTGAGGGTTTGGTTGGCCTCATGTGGAGCGGCTTGTGGAGCACTGCCAAATACGCCGGCGCCTTAAGTGGCATTATCGTAGTTTGCATTGCTTGTGGTACCATTCACATCACACAATATATATGAAGGAGTATTATGGGATAGTGATTCATTGTGCAAATAGATTTTTGGAACTTTATCCTTGATGTGTAGTCCCTCCATCCACAAAACTACAATTCTCGCTTTCTTTTAAACTTTGATCAAATGTAGTATGCAATATATATGAAGGAGTATTATGGAATAGTGATTCATTGTGCAAATAGATTTTCGGAACTTTATCCTTGATGTGTACTCCCTCCATCCACAAAACTACAATTCTTGCTTTTCTTTTAAACTTTGACCGAATGTAGTATTAACATTTTTATACAAAATAAGTACCATTAGGTTGTTATAGAATGTATTTCACAATAAATCTATTCGGATACACAAACAATAATACTATTTATTACTCCCTCGGTCCTATATAAGTGGGGCGGGGAGTAAGATTACATATACCAAGATGCGTTCATTATAGCCGCGCCATTGGGATCGATGAATCCGCGTTGATTGCCAGCCGGGCAGCCCGGGCGGGAGTTGGCCAACCTAGTTTTAGTACATCAACACTACTTATATAGGTCGGTGAAAAAGGCAACCGAGCTAGATGGTTCATGCAAGCAACACTTCATATGGCTTGGCTCCGTAATTAACTCCGGGTCAGGTTCGGGCCGAGCTAAAAAAATCCTGGTTATTTCGAGCCGAGAAAATCCTGCCCATGACCGTCCCACTGGACATGTTGGGCCTCAATTTTTTGGGCCGGTGGGCTTGGGCTTGGGCGGGCTGCCGTGCATTTTACAGTGTAAAATAGCTAAAAACAACATTTTGGGTCAGGCTCGGGTCAAGATTATTTTTTCGGGCTACAAGATCTATGTACATGCCCTATCCAGTAAGGTCCGTGGGCGGGGTCGGACTCGGTCTGGGCTAAAAATGCTCAGTATATCCATAATTAGTTTCGGTAGCAAATGAAAAAAAAAAAAACGGTCGTGCGGCCAGATAAAAGGTGCGAGGGAGTATAATATTAGTGAAACGTGAGCTGATTTGAGCGATCTAGATCCCATAATTACATTTTCTTAATACATGGTGGGAGTAGTGTTTAAAAACATCTGATTCTTATGTGCCATTAGCTTTTCTTGCAATGCATTTATTCATCACCTCTAGTGAAGGACAAGAAATAGTTGTACGATACCATCACAACCCAACGAATTTTCTTATATACGAAAAGCTGGCGATGCAATCTAGAGGATACACATTTTTTGTGCTCACATCCACGATTGGTGGATCACCGTATTCCCATGTGGAAAATACTTTCTCACGCCAAAAAGCATCTTACCACCGATGAATTGTATTGCACTTTTCTATTCCACGTAGCGTTTGGGCTGGAAATCGATAGATGAGGCGTTAAGGTCCCGCAGGGGCACAAAAACCCGCTGCGAACGACGCTCTTTTGAGTTTTAGGTCTCCTCTTGGGGCAACCTTCCTACCAAAAAAGGCAATGGCGGCGCCGGCGCATTTTCTCCTCCTCCACCCTCCCCCCCCCATGTGGAAAATGTTCTTCCTATAAAAAAAGATATATCTTCTATTGCACTTTTCTCTATTCCACGGCCGCCTGGTGGAAAGGGGATGCCTCCCCGCGCACGCCAGCGCGCGCCGCACGTTCACCGAGCTCCCTGGCGAACCCTAGTGCCCGTGGGGGGGGAGCGCGGAAACAGAGGGCGGCGAGAGAAGAGAAGATGAACAAGATGGATGAGAGGAAGAAGATGAACAAAGGTGCGGACTAATGTGGAGCGTTCCTTTCGGATCGTGGGGAGGTGGCCGAGATTCGTTGCCGTCAAATGCGAAATTCCACCTTTTTTTTCACACCCTTGAATATAGTTGTATTAACATTTAATTTATATCTTCAAATATAGATATAGATATATTCGTCCGTATTTAATTTTATAAATATTTTATAACTTGTAAAAAACAATAATTGAGCACCAATACCCATACCCCCAATGAAAAAGTTAGAAATTAATGAGATTGTGCCGATACGTACGTATGCACCGTGCCTTGCTCCTCGCCCATCCGTATGTTGGCATGACGTAGCGATGACCCACATCATTTTCACGTGTAAAAAAAGCATAAATACTAGGAAGGCTAAAAATATCAACAAACCATGGAAATGGCACACTGACAGGTGACAGTACCGTCCAATACGAGACCCTTCGGCTACGAACCCGGTGGTTACACATACCTGATCCTAAATGAACCCGAGGGATTGGATTGGGCCTGTGGCCCTGGCCCTGGCCCTGCCCCTGCCCCGGGCCAAGAAATGTTTCCGTGTTTGCCCCCGCCAGCCGAACAAAAAGCGGGTCAAGCGGCCACAATTGGCACGGGCGTTTTCGGCCATAATCCCACGGATTCCGCGTTCTAAACCATTTCTCTTTCGCTTTCCCCTTCCTCCATTCTCCACCCCCCATTTTCTCCTCTCCTCTTCTCCTCGGCTTGCCTTGCCCCTATGAACCTGTGGACGGACGACAACGCCTCCATGATGGAGGCCTTCATGGCCTCCGCCGACCTCCCCACCTTCCCCTGGGGGGCGACGGGCAACTCGTCGGCCACGCCGCCGCAGCAGCAGCAGCAGATGCCGGCGCCGGGCTTCAACCAGGACACGCTGCAGCAGCGCCTGCAGGCCATGATCGAGGGGTCCAGGGAGACCTGGACCTACGCCATCTTCTGGCAGTCCTCCCTCGACGCCGCCACCGGCGCCTCGCTGCTCGGCTGGGGGACGGATACTACAAGGGCTGCGACGACGACAAGCGCAAGCAGAGGCCGCTCACGCCCGCCGCCCAGGCCGAGCAGGAGCACCGCAAGCGCGTGCTCCGCGAGCTCAACTCCCTCATATCCGGCGCCGCCGCCGCCCCCGACGAGGCCGTCGACGAGGAGGTCACCGACACCGAGTGGTTCTTCCTCGTCTCCATGACGCAGTCGTTCCTCAACGGCTCGGGGCTGCCCGGGCCAGGCGCTCTTCACGGGGCAGCCCAACTGGATCGCCTCGGGCCTCTCCTCCGCGCCGTGCGAGCGCGCGCGCCAGGCGTACAACTTCGGCCTCCGCACCATGGTCTGCTTCCCCGTCGGGACCGGGGTGCTCGAGCTCGGCTCCACCGACGTCGTGTTCCAGACCGCCGAGAGCATGGCCAAGATCCGCTCGCTCTTCGGGGGCGGTGGCTCCTGGCCGCCCCTGCAGACTCAGGCGCCGCCGTCGCAGCAGCAGCCCGCGGCGGCCGAGGCGGAGACGGACCCCTCCGTGCTGTGGCTCGCCGACCCGGTCATGGACATCAAGGATTCCTTGTCGCACCCGTCGGCCGAGATCTCCGTCTCCAAGCCGCAGCAGCCGCCGCCGCCGCCGCAGATCCATTTTGAGAACGCCAGCACCAGCACGCTCACGGAGAACCCCAGCCCATCCGTGCACGCGCCGCCACCCCCCCCGGCGCCGGCCGCTGCACCGCAGCGCCAGCACCAGCACCAGAACCAGGGCCCGTTCCGCCGGGAGCTCAATTTCTCAGACTTCGCGTCCAACCCTTCTTCCTTGGCGGCGGCGACCCCGCCCTTCTTCAAGCCCGAGTCCGGCGAGATCCTCAGCTTCGGCGCCGACAGCAACGCCCGGAGGAACCCGTCGCCGGCGCCTCCCGCCGCCACCGCCAGCCAGCCTCACCGCTCCCGGGAGCCTCTTCTCGCAGCACACGGCGACCATCGCGGCCAACGACGTCAGCAACAACAACAACAACAAGCGTTCGATGGAGGCCACCTCCCGGGCGAGCAACACCAACCACCACCCGGCGGCGACGGCCAACGAGGGCATGCTGTCCTTCTCGTCGGCGCCCACCACGCGGCCGTCCACGGGCACGGGCGCGCCGGCCAAGTCGGAGTCCGACCACTCGGACCTGGACGCGTCCGTGCGCGAGGTGGAGAGCAGCCGCGTCGTGGCGCCGCCACCGGAGGCGGAGAAGCGGCCGCGGAAGCGCGGGCGGAAGCCGGCCAACGGGCGCGAGGAGCCGCTGAACCACGTGGAGGCGGAGCGGCAGCGGCGCGAGAAGCTCAACCAGCGCTTCTACGCGCTGCGCGCCGTGGTGCCCAACGTGTCCAAGATGGACAAGGCGTCGTTGCTCGGCGACGCCATCTCCTACATCAACGAGCTCCGCGGCAAGCTGACGTCCATGGAGTCCGACAAGGAGACGCTGCAGGCCCAGGTGGAGGCGCTCAAGAAGGAGCGCGACGCGCGGCCACCCCCGCACGCCGCTGGGCTCGGCGGACACGACGGCGGGCCGCGCTGCCACGCGGTGGAGATCGACGCCAAGATCCTGGGCCTTGAGGCCATGATCCGCGTGCAGTGCCACAAGCGCAACCACCCGTCGGCGCGGCTCATGACGGCGCTCCGCGAGCTGGACCTGGACGTGTACCACGCCAGCGTCTCCGTCGTCAAGGACCTCATGATCCAGCAGGTCGCCGTCAAGATGGCCAGCCGCATATACTCGCAGGACCAGCTCAACGCCGCGCTCTACAGCCGCCTCGCGGAGCCCGGTTCTGCCATGGGCAGGTAATCAACAGTGGGCTGTGACTGCCGGATAGGGAGGGACGATACTGATACTGCTATTCACCACCGGGCTGTCATCGTCTTGAGCAGGAGGGAGGGGGACGACGATGATGCCGGTGGTGGTGTTGTAAACTTTAGAAGGCAGGAATGATGATGATAGCTTCTGCAGTTGTGCTGCTGTTCATCATCTTGTTGTGTTTTTGCTAGTAGCGTGTTAATTAGCAGGATTAAGCAACCAACCACCAAGCGTCCACACGTTGTTGTTAACTAAGTACCTGTTGTTATGAGCTGTGATGGTGGATCGACCGATGTTAGCGTTGGTTGGATCCAAAACTGTATATAGGAATGGATCAAACGTCGTCGCACAACGATGCCCTGATCCTGATGTGTGTATTTTACAGCAGGATTTCGCTTGCAATGGAGTCGGGTTTTTTTTTATCCCAATCTCATAACAACAATACATATGATGGCCTTTGGTTGGTTTACCATTGGTTCTTGTTCAAAAGCTTGAGGGGTCGATGTCGTTGTATCTTGACTGATCATCTATGGATCTTTATCTTTATTGGTTGTGTTCCTATTAATTGATGAGCTGAAAAAAGTTAGTTGTGGGTGTGTCCTGTCACCTGTGAGGCTGTGACACTGAAATATTTAACGTGCCACAGAGGCGAGACATGATGTTTAACATGAGCCACAGTAGGACTAACTAACCCTCAAATATGACATGATGGAGATTTTATAGAAGCAAGGCAGGGGCATGTTTTTTTGGGTGTAGTTTGGTAGGATTTTAATTCGCACCATAGAAGCACGGGGCATGCAGTTGGGTGTAGTTTGGTAAGCTTCGCCATCAAGCACGTGCAAGCACTAGGCATGAAGCGAGTTAGGCAAGTGAAGGAGAAGCAACTTTTTTCCCTCATATGAAAAAGGGGATGGACCAACTTGCTTGTTGCTGAGTTTGCAGGAATTTCACATGGAGTGGCAGCTCCCGCATGAATTGATAAAATATATAGTAAATCCGGTACTAGAGGCCTTGACTTTGCATAAACACGATTATCCAGTGACGAGCCAACCACTGCATAATGGCTATGGCTCTTTTTTTTTTTTTCAGCGATGGACGAGGAAAGGGCACATACGTACTTCTGTATAGATGCTACTCATAATAGTTTTCTTTTGGGGGTGTTAATAGTTTTCTTTTGGGTGTTTTTTTAACTTGCTCCGAGTCTCGGCTGGACATGTTTCGTGGAGGGGCCAAGAGTGGCGTGCGGCTTTGCTTATCGCGCATGTGACTTTAACTAACGGGCCGGCCATCACTGGCTGCAAAAAGAACTTTGCTCCTCCCCTGTCCGTCTCAATCAGTCAATCACTCAAAATCTCATCCAATACCCATCCATTGCCGCGCACTGCAAAGGATAAGAGCTGGCTCCCATTTTTTGCTTACAAGCATCGCCGCCGTGTGCTTCGTCTCTACTCTTTTTTATCTTATTTGTAAATACGATAAGCGATGTGGATTGAGGAAAAGAGATGCGGAGAGTTGTTTGGTGTTCACATGCCTTTTGCTCTATCTGTTTCGTTTAAACAGTGATTTTAGAAAGAATAAAAAAATATGAATAAGGCCTTGTTTAGATTGCTTTAAGTTTCTAACCTTTTTCCACTTTTTCTCCATCACATCACATTAAATACACTAAAAGACATATGTTTGGAGTATTAAATGTAGGTAAAAAATAACTAATTTGCAGTTTTAGATGTACATTCGAAGGTGATTCTTTTGGCTGGGTTTCTCCACGATAGGATGATATTTACCACTAACAAACGAAACGCTGCTACAGTGTACATATGTGACATCTGGTTCCAAAAGAAACCAAAAACAAGAATAAGCCGACCTCATGTGGCTCAATTTGGATTCAAATATTTTAACGCATGTCTAAAATCAACAACTGATCGGTGAATCGCACAAAGCACCAGTGGTCTAGTGGTAGAATAGTACCCTGCCACGGTACAGACCCGGGTTCGATTCCCGGCTGGTGCATGTTGTGTTTTTTTAATGTGTTTTGCTTTGTAACATCTAAACGAGGTGTCAAGCAATTATTATTACAAATATAAATAGCAAACCCTAGCACTTTTTTTAATTTGATTTGCTTTGTTACATATCTAAACGAGGTAAAGCAAACAACTTTATTACAAATAAATAGCAAACCCTAACCAAAGGCTAACACTCGGTCATACTACACAGCATTATATGCCTAAAAAAGGTTAAACTGACGCCACAGAATGCTGATCAAAGACAACAAATATCCATTCCTCTCGTCCCAAGAAAGTCGTGTGATCCGAACAAGGAAGTGCATCCACCCAGCAATGAATCGATACAATTTTCAGCTCAAGTATTCTATGGACATCTATGTTACAAAAAAGATCATATATGCTTTACATGTGTACAAGAAAAAAAACGCAAAACCGACCCCGACCCCTATGTAATGGAAAACTGTACAATGCTATGTACTGAAATGCAACCGCTGACCAGCTGCTCATTGGTGGGGATTGGAGGCACGAGCTGTATTTGGTGGCAGTAACAAGCCCACTCAAGGTGGCCTCACTCTACAAATCGTTACCATGGCGCCTTGATGGTCATACTACAAGGAGCTGAGATTAACGTGTTTCGTTTTCCACTACGAATGCTGATAAGAATGCCGTCCACTAGGGTTTGTAGGAGCTGATGGTGGAGAGGGAGAAGAAGATGGCAGCCGGACCAATGATGGTTGAGGTGGCGGTGCGGTGAGGGCATAAGTGAGTCTTGATGATGAGCTCTCAATGAGCCCAGCAACTCCAGCAGCAGAAGATTGTGCATTGGATGGAAGGAAAAGGTCATGCTTCTGGTCCTTGTAAGCACTCCATACCTACATAAAAGGATTTTCTTCAGCTCACCATTTGTTTGTCATTTTCTCTTTGGTGAATCACTTGTCATGATCACAAATTAAGTTTATCAATTTCATAGGGTTCTGTAACTTGTATTGCAGTGGGAAGTTACTTACATCAGAGGAATTCAGGACTTCACGAACTCTAGCACAGTGTGCACCTTCGGTTGCAAAAGCATGAAGCACCTGTGCAAATCAAACCAAAAAAAGGGTAACTAGTAATGAACAGAATAACAAATAAGACGTCAACAAAGAAACAAGCCCTGGAGACTGATGAGGAAATCTAAGTTTGCATAACAAGAATTAAGACCCTGTTTGGTTGAGGGACTTTTTAGTCCCTGGGACTAAAAAAAGTCCCTAGAAACCAAACAGGTAAGGACTTTTTCTCTATTAGTCTCTAAAAGACTCTTGGAGGGACTTTTTTTATTAGTCCTTAGGACTAAAAAGTCCTAGAACTTTTTGAACCAAACAGCCCCTAAGTGCATCGGCAACAAAAACAACAACAACATACACACACACAAAAAAAAAAAGGGTTGGAGCCCATTTGGTAGAGCTCAGTTCTAGCCAAAACAGCTTCAGCGGAGACTTTTTTGATGAAGCAGCTCTGTGTTGGATCCAACTTTTCTGGTTAGAAAAACATCTGGCAAACAACTTATTGTTGTTGAAAGTGAAATGTCTATACCCTTCTATTTCTATTTTTCTTTTTTTTCCCTTAACTTTTTCTCCTTTATTCCTTTTTTTTTTTTTTTTTTGCTCTTTCCACCTTATCTGGTTACGGGTTATCCCCATGGACCCCCACACGCTCGCAGGCGCACCAACATGCAGCATCCTCTGCTCAGATAGATGCATTGCTTCTTATCGCTCGATGCCGCTAGGACGGCTTCAGCCCCTCCCCGCACCTTTGTGCCCAACCTCACCTTCCTAGGTCTCGTCTGTGCCACTGTGCCCGGCCTCACCACGCCACCATCTAGTCCTGCGCCAGCATCGCTTCGGCCTCAGCCTCTCCGACGGACTCGCCCGCGCCGATGCGCCCCTAGGGCAAATCAGAGCCTAGATGCACGCTGGGCCCACAGGAGCACCTCAAGGCAGATGAAGCTCCTTTTATCAGCTCCTCCCTCCTGGAACTCCTATCTGCGGGTTTTGCAGGGCATCAACACCCATGGAGCAGTTTGATGGAGGAACATTTGGTTGCTGAAGCTGCTCACGGAGCTGTACCAAACACAGCCTTATATAATCTGGTTACTTCTATTTTAGTTTTTACAATATAAAATGAAGTGCCTTCTAAAAGGAAATCTATCCATCCAATTACGTTGTCCGGATAATTATCAAGTATATAAAATATTCCAAGAATGCTGGATGTACAATTTTTACTAGTTAACATAGACACCTAAAACAAGCAAAAAGGATGTTGGACTTGTACTTTATACTCCATCTGTCCCCAGTTGGTTACATCTGCGGTCAGAACATTTACAATTGACCCAATTGTTTTTTCCCGTCTAGGGAGATCCTATTTTATATTTCATCAAATCCAATGTTTTCAAATAGTCTAATCAACTGTAGCCACCATGGCACCAATAATGTGATTAGTTGATATGCTTGACTAGTCCAGCCTATGTGAGCCTAATCGTCCATACAGTCGTCCTCTATGTACCAGGACTGATACACTATACAGTATATAGTATAAAGGCAATAGGAACCAACTTTTAAGACAGCATGTTCGTCAGTTGATAACTTAATGGTGAGATTTGATATCTGAAGTGTCCAGAACTCCATCTCCAAATTTTAAGGCAAGCAAAGAGAGGCCAAAATAGAGCTAGAAACATATCCAGTGGAGTGGAGGAGCTCAGAGAAAGAAGAGCAAGAGCTAACAGCAAGGAGCGGAGAAGATGGGGGAGGTACACTAACTGTCGGACGAGAGCTTATCTTTGAAATCCCTAGCAGTAGGAGGTGCCTGTGGCTGGAGAGGGAGGAGGCACCTGTGGCTAGAGAGGGTGCGCCGCTGAGATGGTGAGACCTGCTGCTTCCCATCGAGCGGGGAGACGGAAGGCAGGTGGCGGCTGCAGTGCAGGAATGCACAGGAAAGAGAGGTGTGGAACGATAATAAAGGAAACCCAGTTGGGCAAAAAAAAAAATAATAATCCTAATGGGCCAACAGCCAGATGCCAGCCCATGATGAAAATGAAATCCGCCTGTTAGTCGTCCATGCCCAAATCATCCAATTAGTCATATTAGTCGATAAACTAATCAGATGACTTGGTTTCTAGCCACTCTAGTCGAATCAGTGGGCATAATCAGTGCCGGGGGACCGATAAGGCTGACTAATCGCAAGTAGTTGGATGACTTAATAACACTGATCAAATCTCATGGGAAGGTCACCCCCAAAATTAAGATAAACTTAGGATATAATGGAATTGAACTGAAAAAAAACTTAATGGCATCCCAATGGAAGGAAGAAGCCAACAGTTACCTCCACAGCCAAAACACGCCCAATTGAAGCCTCTGATTCATTCCACTTCATTTGATTACAGAGTCCCTGTCTCCCACCAGCACGCCAATCAAGAATACCAAGGAGCACTTCCACAAGACCAACCCTGTTTTGTTTCATTATGAAATACACAACCAAGATTAGTTGTTGAAAGACTTGATTCCATGAAAAACTAGTTTGGAGTGAACAATATGTTTTTCTCCACATAGTGTAAGATGAAGCAAAGAGGCTTTTTGGACTTTCATGTGTTTGGTTTGTTTAAACGTTAAGAAATACATATTGATTTAAGAAAGATGTATTACCATTTTCCATGTTTAATAAATATAAGGAAAAAACAATAAAATGGATTGCTTAAGTACTTTTATAAGCAAGCAAAAACAGGCATGACCTGAGATACTACAGAATACTTGAATTTGCATATTCTCAAACAGTTTCATCTCAAGTAAATTCACAATGTTTGCACTGTTGACTTGACTTCACATGCATCTTTGTCTATAGAATGCACAATCACTTATAGAAGCTAAACTCTTCTTTTTCAGGGGAAAAAAATCTTGAAGTTTTACTAATGTTTTTTTGACGGAAATTTAGCTTTTAAGGCAATTTCACAAATTCACATGATATGCACTAATAGCTATATAGGCATTCAGAGCAGCTTACTTAAGCCCCTGTGCAACAAGAGCATCACGAGCCCGATTACCAGCACCAACTACACGCTTTAATGTCTCCAGTGCCAGTATACTTCCACCTTGCCATCCAATTGCTTTCATCAGCAGTGGTACGACCTGCATGCCAGTTCAAGCAAGAAACGAAACGATTATGATGGGTCCCTTAGATGCCACTTTGCGAAAAATGTGACATTTGGTCGTACTGTTTTTTTTTTTTTTTTGAAGTGAGAAATTGTGGTTTTCAGGATGTCAAGGAAAACACACTTAAAAAGGGTAGTATTCTAAAAAGAACTAGGCAGCAGGGTGGTGTCTTGGGGTGCCTTGGGGCTTGGGCCTAGGTAGGCAAAACAGGCCAAAATTTGGAAGCAGTAAATACTAAATAGTGACCATGGAAATAAAGAGATTAACACTGCAGTCGGACTAATAAAAGATGCCAGAAATCGAATAATTACTATATGCATATAATCTAATCTGAACTACAGATCTAGACAGAATAATTACTTTTCAAAGGTAATCAATGAAGGTAATGTTTTATTATTAAAAAGCTTTATTATGATAAACATTTTAGGAAGTGATCATAAAGCAGTCACACTGTTGTATTAACAAAATAAAAAGACGCTATGCAAGAGATTGACCATGCCTTACCCAGCGAGAGTTACAACTTCCAACAATAATAATAACTTAAAAAGAAGTCAAACAATCAAATACCTGAGGAGTTCCAGCACTTGTTGCTGCCATAGCTTCTGCGCAGGTTGTGCTAGATGCAAGCTGATGCAGAACACGCAAACAACTAAGCCGAACACGTTCTTGTGGAGTCTGCACAGTGGGATCAGAGTGAGCTGAGTTGTCATGCTCGCTAGGTTCTGCCTGCGATCCACTGGTAGCCTGCCCAGATGCCATAGTTTCCCTTCTTCCCTCATAAGCCATAGCTGCAACAAGCTTTGGAACATAACCGAGGTAGCCAACATGGTCAGCAAGTGCTGGATGAACTCGTAGTAAGGAAACCAAGGCCGCGGACAGTAGCAAAGGAAGCTCTGGATCTGTAGCAATTGCTTCATAATGTGTAGCAGCAACAGAGGAGACATACTGATCTAGGAGCCCTTCAAGGAATCTTTTAGGGTTTCTCAGTGGAAACTTGGGGTCCTTAAGAAAAAGTCTTACATAAATTCCACCAACCTGAAATTTGGACAGCATATTGATATCTCAACCAAAGTTACAGAATGATTTTATGCAAGAAAAAAAAAACTGGAATAGAAACTACCTGTGGTTCATCCTTCATTACATGTTGGCCGGATGCTTGTTCAGGTACATCCCAATCAACAACACGTCCTTTCATCTGCTCTTGATAGAGGTCTGATGCCATTGTTGCCAACTGTGCAGAAAGAGAAGCTGCCATTGCGGGTGTCCATACTAGTTCTGGAGTTTCTGTAGTGTGTTCAAGAGAAGAAACAACAGCTTCACCAGGTCCATCTTTAATGGCAGAAACCAAACCATCAGGCAGGAACCTGGCAAGGGTGATTGCCACCCTGGGGCCATGCATTGGTTGCCCAACAAGTTTGCCCAATAAGGATGCAGCTGCAGCTCTTTGTTGCATAGGGATTTCCTCTACATGATACAAATTAAGTGATTAATATAACTTAAATAACTAGAGCTATTTAAATCGTTGTATAACAAGTTAAAACGTGTATAAACTAAAACACGTGCAGAGCAGTTAAAAGCGAAGCAAAGTTTTAAAATATAAATTCACTGCAGGTTGATAAACAAAAGTAATTTCAACCAAAATTTTAGAAATAAGTAAAATTTACAACTAGAACATGTGGACTGCAGTATCATGCACATTATGCCCAAAAAAAAAAAAAAAAAAAAAAGATAAACAAAATATCAACCCGAACTATAGTAACAATATAGTGAAGTAAAGATCAAACCTTGAAGTGGCAACATAAGTTCAAGAATGTAAACAACACCACCATGCTTGGCAGCTGCCCAGCCAAGCTCAGGTGTGCTGGCTAAAGAATACAGTACAGCAAGAGCTCCATCCCTACAAGGAGGATTGCAGTGGAGTATCTGAAATAGCAAAATGAGGCTCATCCTTTCTGCAACCATAGCCTCCAAACAAGGAGCATGCTTAGTCAACAGAGAAAGAACACTTAAACAGATTTGTGGGATGCTGCTTTCAGGAGGAACATGCAGTGCAAGGCATTCAAAAAGAGGAATCAGACGCTCCTTGGAAGCAAAAACAGCAGCTAAGCCTGGATTACTTGTAAGAAGATTCTGCAATTAAAAACAAAATGATGACACACAATTCAGTAAATCTGCCTCACACAGAAAAGGTTAAAAAAGTACTTTTTCAATAAAAGCACCTGAAGTGATGTTAGCCCACTTTGGAGGTTTATAATAACTTCAATATCTCCATCTGTACTTTGTTTTCCTGACGATTATCCATTTTTCCTTCATTAGTTGAATCACTGACTTCATCATTTTCAGAAATAGATGCTTCGATAACTGAACCATGTTGATGAATCTTCTCCTCCAAATTAATGGAATTCCACTGTTGTACTAACTCTGCGATAAACTTAAGCAGGGCTATGCAAAATTCCTCCTGATCACTTATTTCAAAATCCGGTTGATTGTTGTAAACTCTCAAGTATACATTACCAACGTTCAATTCTTTGGATAAAGCTTCATAGGTGAAAGACTGTGATTCTGTCAAATCATATGAACCATCAGGGCCTTGACTAGCACGCTGCTGGTCTACAAATTTGAGAAGCTCCCCTCTGGTGGATGAATTCCATATGATCTACAATAAAAGAAAGTTCTTTTTTTAGCTCAAATTCATCTGCACAAATATAATATAGAAGTAGTGGATTTTGTGAAACATTTCTCATTAGGACTACACAGAAAACAGCTTTTAATTGCACATATGAGGCGATAAAACTAACACCACATATTGAAGAAGTGGATCATATACACACGTTCAGCCAAATAGAAGTAGATTGTAGCAAAATACTTGCATAAGTTGTGCCACAAGGAACACCTTATTTGCTTGCTATAAAATAAGCATTGATGTATATTGATGAAGCATGCGCACTAGGATTCTGAGAGTATCTGTGCATTTGCATGCAAACTAACCTGTCGGACATAATGCTTGATGCTTGAAGTTGGAATTAATTAATCAAATCCACTCTGACTATAATTCCCTATATTGACGTGTGTGGTGTGCATATACCCTAAACAGACAGAATATGCCTGACCACTCTTTGGCTGCATGTGCATGCGTGCATGTGTATTAGCATGTCGCTTAACATACTGCAGACCATGGTAACGACTAATTTACAGCAGGCATACATTAATGATATATATTTCATTTATTGTGAAATTATCAAAATATCCTAGGCATGTAATAATACAATTAAAATAGAACCATTACCTCTGGTGATTCCAAATTTGAATTTAGATTTGATAATAACTCTTTAGGTGGGTGGTTTCTCAGCATGTCAGCAAGCTTTGGAGTAAGAAGAGCCTTTAGAGCATTGTATGCGGGTTTGTTATCTGGGTACAGGATATCATCATTACTGAGACCACAAAGCTTAGACAAAGCTTGAGTTGCATGAACAGCATGCAGATTTTTAGCAATCTGCACCCTTGCCCCAACACCAGGTGCCTCACATGTATCATTCTCTTCAGCTGTCGAATCATATTGAAGCAGCAGGGGTAGCACATACCTGCAAGTATATTTCAAGTATGTAAATCAGAGGTAAGATTTTTTTTTTCTCCTAATGTAATATCATATTTCGGTTAGCATCTCTTTTCCACATTAATCTGAGAAGCAACAAGGATAGCAGGCAAGGCAACTACCATAAAAATCCAGCCCTGAGCAGAGCATTTTGCAACTCAGATGACACCGAAACATTCGCAGCTGTCAGCAGCGCAGCATCCACGGCTGAGGGAACAAATTCAAGTTCTGTACAATGCACAATGTCCTCAACAAGGCCGCCAAACTTAAGAATCTCAACTCTTCCTGACTCAAACTGACTGAGAACAGAGAAGGTATGCATTATGTTGGTGACTATTCTTGCAGCTGGTTCATTTGCCGGTGTTGTGGGCTGAACAATGCACATACAGCGAGAAAGAAGTGTTGCCAACAAGGGGATGCCACCATCCCTTATAAGTTCTTCTCCATTTAATGAAGATGATGCGCATCTAACAGAACAATACAACAGGAACATCAGATAACAAAGAAGGTGAACATCTAAGAAAAATCAAAATGAGCAGTTTTTGAAAAAAATGTATAAACACAATAAAGTCAGTGTTAGCTTACGTCAGCCAAATTAGCTCTGAAGCAGCTA
This sequence comes from Hyparrhenia diplandra, assembly GCA_015847255.1. NCBI lineage: Eukaryota > Viridiplantae > Streptophyta > Magnoliopsida > Poales > Poaceae > Hyparrhenia > Hyparrhenia diplandra. The sequence continues at coordinate 24,144 of JADLZK010008095.1, read as the reverse complement.
TCAGAAGAGGGGCCCTATCAGATGAAAGAAAATTGCTGTCATCCTTATCTACAGTAACTGCATTTAGCAACATAGGATAACCAGCATATTTGAATGGTTCCAAGACATCTCCATATCTCTTGTACAAGATGCATTGTGCCTTCAGCAAGAGTAGAAGCCTCCAGACTTGTGGTCCCTGCAATCCCTGCATACTAGCCTGCATATAGAGATGATAGACACTGTAAATAGCCCACAATGTGAAAACATACCTTAATGAGGATCGCTAGTTTGCACATATTCTACTAACAATTTGTAGGAAAAGAAGTTCAATAGGCACATAGAATAATAAAATGCCAGTCACTCCAATGAAATACAAGGGTGAAATAAGTAAAACAGTTTAAGCAACAAAAGGAGAAAGCATGAAAAGATATCATGCATAAATGGGCAACTGGACATACAAACAAGCAGCACCTGCAATCGCTCATAAGCCTTTTGCACAGCAACAAACTTCTCCCTTCCTTCAGGGTTCTTGTCTGGATGGTATTTTATTGCTAGCTTTCGGTATTGGCGCTTAAGCTTCTCCTCATCAATGTTTTCAATTTTGTTACCGGAATTAGCCGAACTTAAGTCAGATGAATGCTTGCTGCTACCATTCTCACCAAGCACAAGATCATCAAGAGAAATCTCCAGTATCTTACAGGCTTCTTCTTCAGATAAATCCATTGGACGACGAGTTAGCTCTTCACGCCACATTACCAACAATGACTGCAAAAACTCCACGTGTTCTACAATGGGCCAGTTAGGAAACCTAATCTCGTCACATAGGTTACGGAGGTAGTAACGATGGCACCACATCTCATCTTTCAGATTCGGGTAAGTCACAGGTGGCATAGGAGCATAATCATATAACGAATGGCAATGTTGTGCCAATTTCTGAGGAAAGTCACCGAGATGCTGCAGAACCTGCCAAAAATAGGTTGACCAAAATAATTTAAAATGAGATTAAAATCTCACAACCAGAGAGCATATTTTTACAAATGAAAAAAAGGATATAGGTAAAAGACCTGACGAATAAGGTTTTCTGCTCGCATCTTGTGGGTCCATATAATTTCTGGTGTGTCAGAATCAGACACCATTGCACCCGCAAAAGCAGAAGGGCCACTCCGCTCCAAGACATACAGCAAAGATTCTGGGAGCAGTCCACCCAGTACACTACGCTTTGCCAAAGGCAACGATGAAGATAGTGCTGCCTCTTCACCACCATGAAAAGCTTGATGAGTATGTGTAGCCGAAAACAACTGTGCAATTGATTGGAGATTTGAACCAGGATACGCCAATGCAAAGTAAAAGGCACCAGTACTATATAATCGAACCATAGCTTTAGGGTTTCTAGTAACAATAGCCTTAAGCAATGAGGCAGCTGCTTCAACAATGCTTGGTTCCCCAGTAAGCATAACCTGTACAAGATCAATTTTTTTTTTTTTGTCAGCATTTGGTCAATGAAATTGTTCAAAAGAACAAGAAAAATACATCTGTACAAGATCATAAATTAAAGCATGAACTTTATGGCATGAAGTCATGATGAACAATATCTTATATCTTATAACACAACTGACAACTGTGTGCATTATATTGCGGATGACTATACTAACAGGTTAATAAAGAGTTACAATTTAGTGATATTTCGAGGAAATGCTACTTACGGCAGAGCTAGCTTTAAGGTTGCATTCTATTAACCTATCCACATATTAATATGATAGTTGTAAACTAAGATACTGTCACTTTTATTGCATTTATTTAGTCTCCAGCATCCGCTTATATGGTGGAAAAAGAAAGCAAACACTTGAAGCTAGAGAAAACCTGGGCCACATGAGGAAGGCATCTTGGACTTGACAATATACGTTTCACCGTAGGAGTTGGAGTTACTATTTCACCTGCATCATCAAGATCAGACCGTGCAGATGCCATACTGTGTAATATAGATAATGCAGCGTCCCCAATCTGTAGAAGGAAAGATATTTTTATTCGAGTCAAAGAAAGTGCAAATTAATAATACAATCTTATGCCAGTAAGTGCAAAATTAATTTGTGAGGAAAGCATTTGTGCTTGCTGATAGCTAGCACTAAGGGGGGGAAATGGCAGCACAGGTGCGAGCATGAGTCCAACCACAAGCTGTAGATTTAATACCTGAGTAGGAGTCAAAACAGGCACTCTTACAGAAAGTGCCCATCGCAGTTCCCGTATATCCCGTAACCTTTTCCAGTCAGACATACCAGAAGCCCAACATTTTGTTGTCCAATCAATTGACTTCTTTGACCACAGCCTTCTTATTGCATCCTTTTCAAGTGGCCCAACTTGTGTGCCATCTTTATCAATGTACATCCACTCTTTTGAAGGTTCCATAAATGCAGTTGCCGCGATGAGGTTAGATTGCAAAGGAATAGCTGTTCGCTCAGATGTTCCATGTGCAACAGTAAGCAAATCAACAGCCAAAACACAGCCTCCAACCAAAACACATGCTTCAACATTTGAAAGGTCAGTCATCAAGGCCTGTAAAAACAAGGGAAAAAGAGGGAGAAGATTTATCAGCATTTGAGTGTATGTCAAATCAGCAGATCCATAATAGTAAATTGGTTCTTGAAAATATTGTCCAAGGTTAATGTCCATGTCCAAAGCAAATGTCTAGATACTCATCAGTTGTACCGTACAGTGTCCACTGCCCAGAAAATGACCACATAACGAAGCTTGTTGATATTTACATATTAGCATATAGTATTATGTCATCTTTACTGAGAAAATTAGACTACAGAGCAACAAACCTTTAAAAGGAGTAGCAAACGATGCCTCAACACTCTATCATCTGTTCGGTCTAAGAGGACAGTAATATGTGCAGTGCCATCAAAAGGCCCGATAACTTTGTAATGTTGCTCATAAACTATAGCCATTGCCCTTGAACAAAGTTCTCTTACAGAAGACCCTCCACCACCACCAAAGCCATCTAATCTCCCCATGTCACACCAATCATCAGATGAACCCAACTCATCAGGTACTGCACCGTCCACAGTAAGACCAATATCTGCGTCACACAAAAATCGATGGTACAGAGCTCTAAAAAAAGGCAACAGGATCACGTAGAGGAAAAAATCCTGTGCTCGATAGTTGCTTCCACTTTCAAGCAGCAGCCGTAAATAATATTGCCCCACACAGACTTCTTTGGACAAGCTTGGGTAGCTCACTGAAAATTCAGCATAATTCCAGGAAATTCGAGGTAAATTGTCACTACCACCAGCATCGTCAGTGACTGAACTTCCAGGGACAATGTCATCTGATCTTTCTTTCTCGACATCCAGGTTATGAACTTCAGTTTGCAATGCTTCCCTCAATTCCTGTCTGGTGCGTTCATTCCATATCAAATCTGCTCTGTTGTGATCTAGACTGAATGCCCTCCAAAATCCATACCAATTGCACAGGAGCCTGCCAGATCCCACAGGAGTATTTTCCACCACAACCTGTGCAGGGACTGAAAAATCTGAATGCGATGAGCTGACAAGATTGCCATTGGCATTGGAGTCCACTGAATAAACATGTGAATCCAACTGTGGTGCCCCAATTTGATGATTATTTTCAGGAAGGGCCTCAGGTACAGAACCATGTGGAACTGAAACTGTGTAAGGATCAATGTTTATACCTGGCAAAGGAGAGTGGGTGGAAGTGTACGGGCCAACATGCCTCTGATGAACATCTGCTCCTCCGTAAGTGCCCACACTAGTGTGCCTGAAGGGTTCCCCATCCTCAACACCATTGGGGGGAATCCCTTGTTCTTGTACTGCCATACTTTTACTACCACGAACCCTCCTCTGCTGAAGTATTCGTTTCTGCCTTCTGCTCAACGGTGCTTCATCATACTGGCTCTGTGAATCTTCATCTGAACGTGTATGGAGATAAGCAACAAGTCCAGGAGGAAGTATTCTTGATAGCAAATCAAGTGCAGGTTGATAGGAATCAGCCCAAAGAGCAACAAGTTGCCGACTAACATCACGCCGTTCTCCAGCAGGAAAGAAGAAAGCATTTAGTAAATGCCTCAGAAGAGCACCATCCTTCAAGGCAGCATCACGCATGGACTCTGCAGCTATTGCATCTTCCTCAGCAATTGTACGCATTATAACAGAAATAGTCTCTCGCACACTTTCAGCTGGATGTGCAAATAATGCAAACAAACGACGGCGCAAACCAGCAACTTGCCGCAGTAGCTCAACAAATGTAGCATGTTGGGTTGTTTCACCATGGGGTTCACAAAGCATAGCTTCAAGGACTTCCACAACAGAGAGAGATAACAATGGTGACACCGATATTGGCCTCAACCTGTTAACAAGGATCGGAACATAGATTGGTAGGTTGAACAGTACAGACTTTGCATGCATGTAGGTGGCATGGGATTCTCCCCTTGTATCCATTAAGATGGATGAATCACCAGGACCACCACCAATTAACATAGCCACAAGTCCAGCAGCTTCAGCTGCTACTCCTTCCGAACCATTCCTAAGCAAACCCATTATTCTATTAACAGCGACAGGAAACGCCATCACATGTGATGCCACACTTCGTGATGTAAGTAGCCTGCGTAAGCATGCAACAAAACCCATTATTGTTGCTGCTGCTTTTGGAGATGGAGGCGGAAGAGGAGGAGCATCAGCAGGAAGGGTTTGTGGTACGGTTGGAAGAAGACTAATTAAGGCCATTAAAACCACTTCGGGTACTTCAATATTGACAGGCACTCCAGTGTATGGTACACATGCATTAAACTCCCTTATTCTACGCCACAATCTGATTTTTGCTCCAGGAACAGTATCAGATAACGCTACAGCCTCTTTAGCAACTGCAGCCAAATGTTTTATGTGCATGGTAGCAGACTCCATATCAACAGAACCATGATGGGGCATCTGAAGATGTGCTACCCCGCAAGGCGGATCTATCCGATGACCAGGCATTGTTAACCTTGGTAGCACTGGAATTGCACACTGTCTCTGAAAACAACAAAGAGAAGAAAACATGAGGCGCAAAGACCAAGATGAGCATGACAGAAAATACATGTATCATGACCCTATGAGCATAGATTAGCACTCTGCACTCATCTGTGTCATGCCTACTCTATGCTTGTCTCGAAAAAACTCAATGACATGAGGAAGATCAATCCAAGTAGGACAAATGCGCAACAGCTTGCACTATGTTGTTACATAGTATATCAAGATTTCACTTCTCAAGTATGAGCTGAAGCTATTATACAGATGTATTAAAGATAGAAGATGTGATTATGTGGAACGGCAACACTACACAAGCAGTCAAGCACACAAATCAAAATGGGAGTGCAATGGTGCTTCCCCAGGTGTTTTTGGTCATTATACTTATGGATCTTAGCAAGCATTTCATATTTGCAAATAAGAAGTTACCATGGTGCGCATACATTTGAATACGTACTCTTCATGACTCTTAAGTGTAATTCAAGATAAACAAATCGAAAATACATCAAAAATACAGATTGAATGCTACCAGAAGAATAAAATGCACCTTTAGGTCCTGAAACATGTGCAACAGTATCACTTGTGATCACAAACTTAGGAATTGCATGTTTCAATCCGTGAACTTATATAAGTGGGTCAAAAAAGGTTCCAGTTCTATGTTATATGGGTGACTAAAGATGGCATACCACCTTGGCTGAATCCTAGTCAAATTCCAACACAGACATGCTGCTTGAAACTGCTAGGGAAATGGGTTTGTATTTTAAGAAAGCTTCATGTAGCTGGACAGTTTTTACAAGATTTTTTGTGGATCTTATCTAGCAGCCCATGACCACCCTTTGGTTTAAATGGCATTCAAGTGTCATCATGACCATTAGTTGCTAATCATGTGCAATTTGAACAGTTCTTGATGCACAAATACAAGCTTTGGCGTCTAAATGTGTGATTCTTATGTCTGGGTACCTAGATGGCACACTCATAGTCCTGTCAAGGATGTATGCCTTCCCGCTTTTGGTTAACATGCATCGCTAAGTGGTGCCAATGTACGAGACAGTCATGCTTGTTAATCACTTAATCACCTTAAATTTGGGTGTAAAATATACGTAATATGGTGTCAATTGGTTCATACTGAGAGTGATATATATATATATATACCTGGTTTTGTAAAACATCAAGAACGGTTGCAAGTAGATTATCACGGGAAGTGCTTGCATATACCTGAGAAAAAACATAGAACAATGAGATGAAATTTCCTGTAACGGGATAGAGGCCTGTATGCTGTGTACTTACATGAATTGGGCAGCCATCATTGAATTCAAATGCAAACATCTGCGGCTCTTCTGCGAATCGAACAAGAGCACTTACTGCTGAGAGTGGTCTTACAATGACAGCCTGGAAAGAAATTCAGCGCAAACAAGTAAGAACCTATCATATTATCTCTTGTGTGTGTGTGTGTGTGTGTTTGTTTGGGGGGTACTCAAAATTGATACTATTTCTTGGATTGCCAATGGCTCGAGGGGAGGGGGAGAGTTTTAACAATTCATATAGAGTTGAGGATCAAATGTTACCTCATAGTTATCTGGACGTCTTTCAACAAGTGAAGTGCTTGTAAGAACAAGCAGACGAGAGACAGAATCACCCTGTTCTCCAAGCCCACCCCTTGGTCCAACACCCAAACTTAAGCTCTCAATACTAGCAGTGCCATGCGCAGCAGAACGTAATCTTGTCACTGACCACTCTCCATGTCGTGTTTCAGCAGCTCCAACTGCCTCCATAGCTGGGAAAGAAGTCCACATGCAATTAAAAATCAAAGAAAACCATAGTCGTAGGCTCACAGTTCTTGAAGGTGTATATGTGTAACCAAAACATGAGACAAACACTGATTTTGTTGATCAATCTGGAGCGTGAAGGTGGTATTTTACCTATCTCACAGTTCATTTGTATTTTGCAAGCTGCCAAGTTACAAAACATATGGATGGAAAAGCAACACTAGAGGCACGATAATGCGGTGAGAGCATCAAATCAAAAAGATATATAAAAGTTCTGAGCAAGCATCTTCATCCTTATCAACATCTAAATAGATTTACCCAATAAAATACAGTACAACTAAAGTTCACCATCACTAGAGATCTGCCTACCTCTTTTTGCTATGAAGTCTTCCGTTTTCATTGATTGTGAATTATCCACAGATAGTGATAATCCAATCTTTAATTTGGCAGTTTTAGTCTGAAAGATAGCCAACAACAGGAAGTTACATAGAACTACAAAAAATCTGTATCACTGGAGTGGAAAAAACAAAAAGGACGAGGACAAAAGGGTGTACCAGATGTGATATAATTGCAGTGTTTGTAGTTCCTGAAGCAGCCATAAAAGCTTTTGACTTCCTACCATAAAGAGGGCATAGCACAAACCCTCCACCTTCAGTAGTCTTCCTCCCATAGCTATCCCCCAAGAGCACAATTGCTGGAGAATTCATATCTCTGAAGTCCAAGCACCAGCGCATATCACCAGAAGCTTCAAGGATCTCAATACCCACAGGAGTGACCTTAAGTTTCTACAAGATGTTCAGATACAGCAACCAAAGTATTACACATCATGTGATATTATACAACAGTGTTTTCTTCAATACAGCATTATATGAGTAATAAATTATCAAAGATGGTCTTCACAATCAGCTAGGTATAAATAATGACCATAGAAATGGTGGATTAAATTCATCTACCACATTCAGTCACTTATACATATATATATGACATTTTGAACAACAAACTAAAGCTAAATGCAAGCCAAACTAGCTGTCTGAAACATCATATAGATCTGACTAGAGGGACTATTTCTTAGCACATCATCTATTTTTAGCACATTTTGTGGTACAAGTTGAATAGTACAATTTGTTATTCTATTTTTCATGTAGTTCAAAAAATCACAAAAAATGAGCCAATATGAATGTGCAAATATGTGAAGTATCTTCAATAGTTCTGCTTGACCTGGTACCTGGTCCTATGAGATCTGGTGAATTATCTTAAGGATAAGGATGAAACAAATTCAATCATGAAGTAGGGTTGTACTAGATGAGATTGGGCATGGAAGCATCAACTGATCAGAATAGAGTTGTACAGCAAAATTACTTGCAGAAACTAAGCCTTGGTTGATTTCAAATATATATATAACATAACAAAATCAGCCTTGCATTGCTAGTTTTTTGTTCAAAGCAGCACAACACGGTAGATAGTAGCAGGATGTGAAGTTGATAGAAGCGAGAATTCAGGGAGGGGATGTGCTTACGAAGGGGCCCACTCGTGGGTGCGTCGGCGGAGGTGGAGGACGGGGAAGTCGAAGGAGGCCTGGACCGGGCGGAGGCGGTGGAGTTCGGTGAGGATCCCCGGGCGGAGCGGGGACGAGAAGCGCATGGGCTTGAACTTGCCGCGAGCATCGGTGCGGACTGCGAGCGTGAACTCGTCGGTGGCGGCGAGAGCCTCAGCGTGGTCGAACTCGGAGCCGGCATCGTAGGAGTTGGTGAGGTTGAGCGTGGTGGGGTCGAGCGTGACGACGCCGGAAGAGGCGATGCAAAGGACCCGGCGGTACCTTCCCTCCACGAGTGCTTGACGACGAGGTATCGGGCGAGGTACTCGGGCTCCTCGGCGACCCCGCGGGGGCGGCGGCCGACGTGGCCGCCTCCGCTGCGGCGTGACGGCTGGCAAAGTCCATGGTGGCTAGACTTGGGCCGGCATTAGGGTTCCGCCACCAGGGTAGGGAAGGGGAAGAGTGGCGCGAGTGAATCGCCCCCAGCGCGGCGGCCGATCTCGAAGGGAGACAAGATCCCCTTGTTGCCTCGCCGGTCGCCGGAGGACGGTCCTCCCGGCGCAGCGGCCGGATAATCGTTGCAGAGATTTTGTGTTCCGCGAGTTTTCGTGGTGCTTCGATTCGATTGATTGATGAATTGATCGATCGGTGGCTGGCTCCTTTTCCAATATGTTTTATTTTCTGCCCGTTTTCCAAGCTGTTGCTTGCTTCCGATCTCGCTTTTTATCTTCTGTCGTCCAGGCCTTAATAATAATTCAAGTCGTAACACAGCACAGGACCTGGCTTCCGTGTTTCTTCAGCACGACTGCACGACAGCACGAGTGAGCTTGCGTTGTTTTCTTGGTCTTTCCTCCTTTTTAATTATTTTAATTAATTAATAATCAAAATTTTATGTTAATCGGACAGACAAGAACGATTATAACGAACACGGTGGTATTGTCTATTTTCCGGCCTCACTAAAACCGTTGTATATATTCGAACAGCACGCAAGGAAATAATTTGTCCATATTTTTAATCTTCAACAAGCTTATGTTACACGAGTACACGTATACGTATCGGATACACGGGTACGCACTTTCTTAAAAGAAAACCCACTAAAATAATGTATCCGAGCATCCGTATCCATGTATCCGACGAATATCGGATACGGATACGTCAACCCCTTGGAGTATCTGTGCCGCCGGATATGGAAAGTTCCTCGTTGTAGCACCTGATCTTGGTGTCGGGGAGGATCTTGCGGTCCCCGGTGATGGGGTTGCACAGCAGGCAGAGACCACTCCACCGCCTTCCTCCAAGCAAGATGAAGTCGTCACCCGACGACAGCCATCAGTGTACATCTACTGACCGAAGTCGCCACCGTCGGTGGCTGGTATCAAGGATTGGATTCTACGACTCTCGTTGTCGGCGGAGGTTGTGGACGGGAGCGCCGCGGATTGTTGGAACGGCCCCGACATGTGTCGTAGGTACACATGCTACCTAACTTTGCGACGTGGTATTAATGTGAGACCAAATATATGAAATCTTATCAAACAAGCTTTCCATCAACTGCTCATTGACCTTAATTGCACTCAATGGATGAGTTGGATGAGTTATGGTTTTCTCATTGAAGTACTACCTGGTTGATGGTGAACCGAATATTGGTCTTCAATGAGCTTGCGCTACAAGAATTTTTTTTTTTTTGACCGAATGCGCTACAAGATTGTTCTTGTGCATGGTGTATAAATGCCCCATTTGTCGTAGCAACCATAAAAGCTTCTTTTGGCTAAGGCACCTGCGGTATCTACATCTTTTGGGCGATTCAAGGCAATTGCAACACAAATACCTTCTTTTAGCCTAGCAAAGAATCTTTCCCCAAAGTAAACATCATCCTATGTTGTATTGTACAACAAGGTCACATGTGCTAACTTCTCAAACTGCGCATGATAATCTAAGATAACACCCCTTCTACTTCAACATCTTGAGCTATTGCAATCGACTCTAATATATCGAATCTCTTGAAAATAGGCTCGCAGAACTTTGTCCAATCATTCATTCGTCCTCTTCCTTCCACCATTTGAAGCCTGGTTGTTGCGCCCTGAAAGTTGAGGGCAATGAATCTTCTCTACATTGCTAGTTGAAGCGAGTACATTTCGGAGAACATGTCACATCGATCACACCACAAACTAGGATTATCACCATTGATTCTGGGAAACTCCAATTTCGGTATAGGAAGGAAACATGAACTTGATCTGAGCTAAGATGAATGAGCCACAAACATGTACCCGTGATCAGGTGTGGCAGTGGGGATCATAGGATCCCCACACCAACGCCACAACGAGTACAAGGCAAGGAGCTGACTGAGCTACTGTCAGTAAAGGCTGGATGCACGAGATCCCAATTAGCGCCATCTTCCTTGCACTGCTCTGAATCCATGTGATTCCATCTATGCTAGAGGGGGAAAGGATCAGGTGAGAGGATGCACAGGAGGAGATTTTTTGGTTGAAAAAAATAAGGAAATAGATGGTGGGACGAATGAAGCTACCTGGGAGACGATGGGACTCCTTTCTTCTGAGCGGGGATGTGGCCGTGTAACCACGACAAGCAGAGGAGCAGGAGGCACACGGCCGCCAGAGATGGTGGGGAAGTAGGCTGTAGGAGGCCGTGCATCCCTCATCCATTCTCACCTGTCCCCGTCGCCATGGCCATCGATGCGAGATGGGATAGGATCACTGGCAAATCGAGGATAGGATCACTGGCGGATTGGGCACAAGGGATTCCTCGCCCTTGACGACCGCAGCCAAAGCAGTCGCCTCGTGCCCATCGTGGCTCAACACACAACCACGGCGGCTAGGGCTGAGATGGTGACGGTGGCTGGGTCATCGTGGTTGGGGTGAGATGGGGCGAGAGGATGAGGGCGGCAAGCAGGCGTCACGTGGAGTCATGAGAGAAGCAGACGTCACGTGGAGTCGTGAGAGAAAGGAGTGCGAGCGGTAAGAGGAAAATGTCGATGATCTCGCGCGTCGCGCTCGTATGTGATGATGGGCGGGTGGGGGATGTGTCCAATACTTTCGATCCTGATCGTTGAATCATGAATGAGTAATGAGAGATAATGTTGAAAAGTAATCTATGTGGTTTATTTGAATGGACTTGAATATAGATATGTTGATGCATTAGTAGGGTAGAAATAATCTTCAAACTATCTATTTATGTAGAGAAAAAGGAAAACTTATGACGCCCATGACACACTCTCAAGGATACATACCGGTGAAGGGGGACATGTGAGATGAGATGAACTAAAATAACAAATAACAAAAAGACCATCGTTTTCCTACCCAGGAAATAAAAAAGAACTAGTAGCAGATGTATAACTCAGCTAGGACCTCCATCGTAACATCACAAGTCGCATGCAGACTCGTCCTCCCCAGTTTGTTTTCTCTACTACTACGAACATTAATTCACGGTATCAGCCATGACACGAAAATTAAAAGATGAAGGAAAAATGAACCTCCGGTTATTATTGTTATTGCACATGATGGCATAACAACGGCTCCTGCATCGCTGCATCATCGCCTGGTTCATGCACGGACAAGACTAAACAAAAACAAAATCCTGCCTAATTATAGCCCGGAAACGTTCTCATGGTGTCCACCATCGACGGGGAGAACACGGCCCCACCGTTGCTGGCGATGTTCGTCGACATTACTGGGCCGCCGATCGCCAAGGCGGAGGCGTCGACCGGCGGAACTGGTCGTAGAGCCCCCTCAGCTCCCAGAGCTGCTGTAGGTCTGATGCGGCGGCGTCGGGCGCGAACTGCAGCGACATGTCGGGCGCCATGAAGTGCGCGTCCAGCGGCGCCGGCGCTGGCGGCGGCGGCGGCATCAACTGGCAGTCTGCGTAGAGCGGAGGTGGACCCACGGCGTATGTGTTGGCGCAGCTCTCGGACGAGGACGAAGACGACTCATCCTGCGGGGCGGCGATGACGACCGGGCCCGAGTTGATGACTTCGGCTCGCCCGCCGGCGCCGGGGGCGGCGGCGCACCACCACGGCCGTGGCTGTCGAGGCCAGTGAGCTTCTGCACGATGGACATGAAGTCGCGGGGGTTGGTGTGGATCACCTTGGGCGAGTGCGTGTAAATGATCACCGGTGGTTGATACCGCGGCTGCCGCCTTGGCGGCGGCGCGATGGCGGGGCCGGGGCCGGTCGGTGGTGGCCGCTGCTGGTGGTGATTATGGCGCCATTGGACGATGACGACACGGACGAGTTTGTGGATCCCGAGGAGAGCGGCGGCGAGGTGGCCTTTGTATACTGTGGAGTCCCTGTGGACCTTGATTGCGGCGGCCCCTGCCGCGCCACGCCGGCACCGGGCTGCCGCGACCAGGATGAAGGGGACATGGGCAGTGGGTGGTTGGCAAATGGCTGCCTGGACGGGAGACCATCGATTTCCTACCGTGTATAAAAAGAACTAGTAGCCGCCGGACGGGGGACGATAAAGCTCAGCAGTGCATGCGCGGGGATATTTCGTTGGACCTCCATCGCGACATCATGGTGGCGGGATGCAGACTCGTCCTCCCCAATTTGTTTTCTTCCACTACCCGACGAACATTAATTCATGCTGCCAACAGAAATCTTGCACAATCTTATTAAAAAAGATGAAGGAAAAATGAACCTCCGGTTATTATTGTTATTGCACATGATGGCATAACAACGGCTCCTGCATCGCTGCATCATCGCCTGGTTCATGCACGGACAAGACTAAACAACAACAAAATCCTGCCTAATTATAGCCCGGATTTTTGAAAACGAATCTCAAATTTTGTCCACCATCGACGGGGAGAAAATCGGCCCCACACCATCGCTGGCGATTATAATCGAGATCACTAAAACTAGCCCATGTTGAATATGTTTTGATATAATTTTCGGATGGCAAAAATTTCATCTAAAGCCCCTCAGCTATCCAAGAGCAAAAGCTTTAGGTCTGATGCGGTACAAAGGGCGCGAACTTGCAGCGTAAAGTTTTCTTTGAGCCATGAAGTGCGCGTGTTTGTTGAGATTAGGGGCTGGCGGTGGCGGCGGCATTAACTTTATGCAGTCCGCGTTAGAGTTCGGACTTTTCTTTGGTGATTAGATTTCATGTGTTTGTTTTGCGCAGATTAGGATGTTCATACGAAGATTATTAATTTCATATATCATATAATATAAGACGAAATATTTATGAATTTGATGATTTTATTGCCGGCGGGTTCATGGCGGCGGCGATTATGATTAATGCCGTGCTGTCGATTAGGGTGATGGTGTCTGCACGATTAGGACATGGAGTTCGGGGATTAGGGTTTGGGGCGTTTGGGCGAGTGCGTGTAAATGATCACCGGTGGTTGATACCGCGGCTGCCGCCTTTAGGCGGCGGCGTTGCCGAGATTAGGGTTCATTGCATTGTGGATTAGGGGTTCTGGTGGTGATTATGGCGCCATTAATGACGACGACGACACTAACGAGTTTTAAATCCCGAGTGTTTTGGCGGCGAGGTGGCCTTTGTAAACTGTGGGAGTCCCTGTGGACCTTTTGATTGTCGGCGGCGTGCCCGCCACTAGGCACCGGGCTTTGCCGCGACCTTTTTAATGTAGGGCCCCTATGGGCAGTTGGGCAGTGGGTGTCTTTTAAAGGCTGCCTGGACGGGAGAGATGAGTTTTGGGGGCAAGTGTATAAATATGCCCAAGGCCGCCGGACCGGGGCCGAGTCTTTTCAAAAAATGCCCTAGGAGCAGTGCATTTGTACTTTCATTTCCATATGGATGTGGTTAGCGGCCGGAGGCGCGCCCAGAAATGGTTTTCCAAAGGAAAAAATTCTAGCTTGTAGACAATAAATTATTTAGCCCCTTAAAACCACTCAGCCCGATCGAAAATAAAATGGGTGGCAGTTACCCATTCATGCTGCCAACAGAAATCTTGTTTCTCCATGAGTAGGGATATTTAAAGGATATTAACTGCCTAAAAATGTAAAATTTATATTGTGTAATAGTTATTACTAAATTAATTATAAAATATAGTTTTTATATATCGTAAACTTATTTACCCGGCTGAGGTATGTGAGAAAGTGAGCCTTATGGTCGTTGTGATACATTGAGCCATCCTGCTAAACTTTGTCCAAATGTTAGTGAATTTTTAATTTCAAATTTGAAATAAATTTATTATGTCCTATTTGGATGAGATTCTAAAATCTGGATTCTGTATAAAAATAATATCTGGTTTTTCTTGCATTCTATGCATGTGTGTTGAATCCCTTGGATAATTCGTGTCAAATCCCTTTTCTTGCATTCTATGCATGTGTGTTAAATCCTATTTGGAAGGGATCCATTATTCTGAGTTTTTTTTTTTAATTGGGATCCTGAAAAATCTCATGGTAAACCAAAACAGTACCTTAGTATGGCAATATTCAAAACACAGATCACAATTGAAATATCATGGTAACCCGCTCTCGTACCCTTGTGCCCTCTACGGCTACTAGATTTTTTTATATCTTCTTATGGTGTGCAACCGTATGGCTCTCTTTGTGGCAAATGGAACATATGATTCTTTTTGCGCTAGCCAGTCTTATCCAAGTCTCCATTTCCAAACATGCATGTCCTCACTATAGCCATTGGACACTACACCATGACACGAAGATTAGAGATGGATGATCCAATGGTAAAAGCAGTTACAGCGATAGACAATCTGATGCTAAAAACTTAAAGTGATAGACTTCAGCAGCCGTGTAAGTCCTACCGATAAAATTTGAATTGAAAAACAATGTCAGATGAAAATACGTCCAAAATAATAGTTGTAGGAAGACAATAAATTGATAGATCATTATTTTAGAAAATTTTAGAAAAAATAATCATCAAATTTGAAGTTAATATGAGGCGAAAAGACTAGCTACAAGTTTTAGAGAGAGATTAAAAAGAAAAATTGCACAGGTTCATATGAAGTTAGTATGAGGCATGGGGCCCAATTTACCATTAGATAGAGCAACACTATATCTTGGTTTAGCGACAGACAGGCTAACGCTAAAGATGAATACCTATAGCGATAGAAAATATGTCGCTAACAAGGAATTAGCATCAAATAGTCTCTAAGCTACCTTTAGTGTCAGATTATCTATCAATAAAAATAACTTTTAGCGTCGGTTGTTTGACGGCGATAAAGTGTTGTGGTGTAGTGAGAGGGGATGCGTCGGCGCGCGCCGAAAGTGTTGGAGCGAGAGGCGGGAGGTGGGAGGCGGGAGCGCAGAATACAAAAGCGGCGTGAAAACGAGTGGGAGGCAGGGAGCGGTGACGGGGGATACGAAAGGATACAAAAGCGTCACAAGCTAGGGCCATGAGCGTAGATGAAGGAAATATGGTCTGCCCAACTCTCCTTCGTTGAGTGGGTTGTAGATTGTTGGGCCAAAGTTGAATCTAGTTGTAGAATTGCTATCAAAAATTTGTTCCACTTTTGGCCATGACTAGGGCCATGGCCCTATTGGCCCTAGTCCTAATCCCACCCCCTCAACATCTTCTTCCATATAACTCTTGCCACACCGATGAGTTCACCTTCTTGAACTGTGTTGTCGACAGTGTATGCGAGCCACAGGAGGATCCACCCATTTAGTTTGTGTGTGGCAACTTTTCCCTAGAGGTGGCCTTCATCTAGTTGTTTTTCCACGACGTTCCACTTAGCAACGAAGTATTTGTTCCACTTTTGGAAGAGGAATTCAAATGCTGTTTGAAATCGACATCGGCAAAACATGAATTGGTGGTCATGATGCCATATCCATTTCCTCCTTCATCGAAACACAATGCCCAATTTTTCTTCCATTGTAACCAAAACATCCCTAAGGCAATGATTTGCATTACCAGTCAACATCTTCTCCACCTCTCCAATGACCTCATTGAACTTGTGCTCTTCACGAACACAACATAACACCTTCGGTTTGCCCATCAGTTCTTTCTTCTTGTGCCTATGCCATATGTTGGCATCCAAAATTTCTACAAAATGACGCATGCACCACCTATGCTCAAGAGGAGGATATCATCCAATGCTCCATTCCACAAACTAATAAACCATGGTAATAGTCCAAAATCATACAAATCCTCCTAGAAGGACCAATAGGACATGTCACCGGAACACATGAACCATGAAACAAGACCAAATGGCTTTCATTGTTTGCACAAATGAGTTTGCTCTTCGCGTGTATTATCTTGCAATTCATAGCGATTAGTAGTGGGACTATTTGATCTTCGTGGTAGCAATCATCGAGACACCCTATATTTGAGCATCCACAAGAATAACAACAGACCACAATGTTTGAAATGCCTATATTGTGCGAAAAAATCCGATGTTTTGAAGGATAGGTTTATGAACACTAACTTCATTAAAATTAAAACATACCATTTCCCGGTTTTCGCAAGATCACCACCCTTTAAGGCAACCTTGTCATCACCAACCTCCTTCTCCCTTCCCTGTGATGATGCGGAATATCCAAGCCGAGGGACCCCATCTCCGCTCCAAGCCAAAACATCGTCGGCAAGCTCAACAAGTATACCAGCCACGAGTTAGCATGTTTTCAAGCTCCATTGTCGGCGTTTCATTTTCTCGATCTCTGTCACGCCTTCGCCAAATGTGCCAACAACACCACGTGTACATCACCATATGCTCGTGTGTTAGCATTTTCCTCAATTTCGAAGGTCGGGTTAGCTCTGGACCGACCCTCCCTCATCCCACCCTCTATGGTGTCTTGACCCTCCTTTGCCTTGAGCCCATTTAGACATGTGCACTTGATCATCATTTGGATCACCTCGACCCATCCCCACCTCTAGGCACTCATTACTATGTTGCCACTCTAGAGATCTTCACTCATCCCCTGATTGAGGTAATTGTTGCCACTGTGCACCGACACGATCCTGTCTCCCCTACAAAAATTTTGAATCCGTATTCCACCTTTGGTTTGATCATGGACACGAGTTGTTGTTTTGGGACCAATTTTATTGTATGCTCTTAGGCTTAGTTGTGGACACAACCTAATGCGTAGAATGCATGAATTGTTTCCATGAATATTCACTCATGTATTTTTAGGTTAATAATGTTTTCATTTCTCACATACCAAAACTTCTTTCCACCTCAATATGGATGGGACGTGTTTCAACATATTGAACAACTACCTCAAAACAATGAAGGATTTCGATGAGTGGTTGTGTGCTGATATTGAAGTGGTAGATGCAACTCGCTTTTTTGGTCCAGGTCATTACAATATTAAAACCAGAGATGAGGGTTTTCAACGTGATGTTTTAATATAAAATAAATTCACTAAAAATCCCAATTAAAGGGTCACAACCTTTATGTTAGAGGATTTTGCAATGAGCATGCACACTTTGAACTAGACTTTGGATAAGATACCAAGTTCATACATGACAAAAGATTTACTCTACCGAATTGGAGTGAACCACTATGATCTACTTGACGATTCCTTTGAAAAAGACCTTTATTGGTATGTGGCCTATGTGGAAAGCTGCTAATGAACTCTACAGATTCAAAGGAGGATCAACTAAATCTATTGGACCATATGTCGGTACCATTACAGTCCATATCTTGGATGGTATAAGGAGTGCGTTGGTGCACTATTGCATTTGCAGGCAAGTCGGATGCTAATCTAAGTCGATTGAATAAGGTGGCAACATGACTGGTGATCTAGATAAGAAAATACAGTGCCCTATCACTTTAACTTATTTAGAATATTGACAAAATGTACAAAGGGGGTAAAGGCAGGAGAAAACGGTCGACGAACTTCCCACTCCAACTTAGAATCACTGAGTGCTCACGGTCGCTGAACTCCACAGCTTCCTCCAGGCTATGGGGGCGCTCGTCCTCCCCATCGCTGACGGTGGACTCTGACTCCCCGTCGCCGTCGCTTGACTCCTCCCCGTCACCGTCGCTTGACTTGGAAGTGTGCCCCCATCACTGACGGTGGACTCTGACTCCAGTCGCTTGACTCCACCTTGTCGCCATCGCTTGACTTGGAAGTGTGCCCTATAGATTTGTATAGTAAAGGTGTCTTCAAAATTGAAGAGAATGGGAATGTGCTAAGAGGAAGAAGAGGTGGAGTACGATAAATTGGAGGAAAAGAGTTGTTGCCACACATTCGAAGAAGACTATCTGCTACTACATGTTCTGGCATGAGTCTGATTGAGAGAATGAACACATTCACTAAAGGTGTCCTCTAAATTGAGTTTACGGAGAATAGAAAGAAATTTCTTCAATTGTCAAGCAAACAAAGATAATCACTCTTTCTATCCTATCTTGCTCTAATTACAATGAGTATTTATTAACTTCTCTAATTTTGTTGGGGAGTTGTTTTTCACAAGGCATTACACTTTTGTCTAGACTATAGTAATAGTGTTTTGGATCTATAGTTCTAACGTTGAAAATGACATAAGATATCTCCATTAGTTGAAATGATCGTGTATATATAGAGCCTCATCATATGCTCTATGGGCCTATAGTATGGGCCTTGATATACACTTAACAACCCTTTCAAACTCAAGGTGGAAGAGAAGGATAGGAAACATTGAGTTTGATCAAATGAAGGCAATGTTGCTCTCGAGTTTGGGCTTTCATGAAAAAATTGGCCAGTTGGAGCTCAGAGGGTACATACTGAAGATCAAATGCCTTTTGATGACAGTGAGAATGAGTGAAAAAGGTATCAACAACAATATGCTTAGTAAGCTCATGTTTGACAGGGTCATTGGCAATGTATGGCTCTAGTGTTATCGCACAAAAGAGGTGTGGGGTGCATAACAAGAAACACCAAAATCAACGAGTAACCATTGAAACTATATAATATCTACAGTGGTAGTAGCTTGTGCTTGAAGTTCTGCTTCAGTACTAGAACGAGAGACAATAACTTGTTTCTTGGACTTCCATGCAAGAGGAGAAGAAACAAGAAGAATGCAATAGCCCATGACAGAGCGATGATCTGTGGGGGTCAATTTCCCAAGTGGAGTCTGAATTAGCATGAAGTTGAAGTGGACTATCGCAAGCATAAAACACGCATTGAGAATATGTCCCCTCAATGGAACAAGATCCTAGGTCCCTTGATGATCAAGGGCAACAAGCTCCTCACACATTACAATCTGTCATTCAGAGGTGCTGGAAGCTTCTTGGTACATGGAGGGTTCATCAAAGACAACAATCACAGATGGAAAACCATACTTGTCAGCGGGCCCAATAGTACTACGGCCCCAAAGATTATACCTTGGACCAATATCATCAGGACTGGTCGGGGTGGTAGAGGTAGATGAAGGAGCAGTGGGACCTTTGGGACAAAGTTGAAGACATGTTTAATGGGTGGTTTTGATGGAGGTGGAGGTGAATGACTTTCATGTGTAGATATCACATGATGTGGAATGGAGGAGGATGGTGCAGGAACATCAACTCCAGATGAATTATTAAGAAAACAAAGAAAGGAGGTGAACTCAATGGAGGAATATGACAGTTTAGTAGATGGATTGTAAAGAAAGGGAGACACTTATACTACGAGAGGTAGGGTCATAACACCGATAACCCTTATGCTCAAGACTATACCCAGAAAGACACACTCAATAGATTGAGCGATCAACTTGGTCTGCTCATGAGGAGGAAGCAAAACATAGCATGTACATCTGAAGACTCAAAGATGATCATAGATTGGAGTACCAAAAAGTACTTCACTAGGAAATTTGCCAAATTGTTTGGATGAGGGATGTCTATTGATGAGATAGACAACAGTATAAATAGCCTCGGCCAAGAAATGAGATAGAACAAATGAGGAAATGAGAAGTGTTCTGGCGGTTTCTATGAGATGGTGGTGTTTGCGTTCAGTAGCATCATTTTGAGCATATGCGCCAGGACAAGAGAGCTGAGCAAGGGTGCCCACAGAGGTAAAAAAACTGGTGGAAAATATCAGATAAATACTCACCACCAGAATCAGAGCAAAAAACTCTGATAGGAGTAGAGAACTGAGTGTGAACGATGCAAACAAAAGATTGGTAAAACAAAGCACAATTGAAA
Organism: Hyparrhenia diplandra; assembly: GCA_015847255.1. Taxonomy (NCBI): domain Eukaryota; kingdom Viridiplantae; phylum Streptophyta; class Magnoliopsida; order Poales; family Poaceae; genus Hyparrhenia; species Hyparrhenia diplandra. The sequence continues at coordinate 3,811 of JADLZK010008095.1, read as the reverse complement.
GTGATGTTTCTTGAAATAATCCCAAGTATAACGGAAATGATCATCAATGAAAATAACATAATATTTATGACCATCCTTTGTAGCAAAAGGTGCGAGACCCCATACATCAAAATGAATAAGGTCAAAAGGTCTAGTAGAATGTGTTTTTCTTAATAACATAAAGGTTTGTGCATCTTTATATTAAGATAGAGAAAATGTTCAATACAACGCGCCTTAGCGGCGCTCTAGGGGGAGGGGGGTTTTCCATAAGTAGGACATGAACGCTCATGCCCTTCCTAGTGAAATACTAGATGAATATAGAAGTTGTATTTGCGTTCCAAGCTTGCAACCTTTAAAATGGAAACTAGACTCGGATACGTATGACCTAGACAACCTTTATTTATTATGTTGACAAACGGAACCCACATAAATGACCAAGATGGTGACGAGGATTGGATCGTGGGGGTTGCCATTGACATTGCCAGGCTACCCAGCAAGCACGGGCACAATTGCAGAATTGTAGGCAAGGGAGGCAAAGACAACACAAGTGACTAAATGAGTAATAAATGGACTAACTGAACCGAGATTCGATTCAATTCAGTTCACAAGACGTGAACTTATCCCAGCTTCTCCAGTGAACACAGTTTTGAACTAGAAAACAATTCAGCCTTTTTATACCCTCTACTGTGCTGTACTAATATACGGAGTACTATACTATCATGCATACTGCACACAAGCATGCTCTCTCCTAGTTCTGAACTAAAAAGGTCAGAGGGTCGAGCGTCCAGCCCGGGGTTTAACGAGCTCCAACTCAAAGCCATCCTACATCTCAAGCCATTTCCAGCCCAAGGCAACACAGTGAGGCATCCATGATCCGGTTAGCTTCTGCGAAGACACGGCGACGCCTTGCCGATCTGGTTCCTACAGCCTTCTTGTTGACAGCAGGCATGGGTGTCCGCAGCAGTTGGGCTTGTTCGTTCTCCTTCTCCTCGTGCTCCTTCGCCTTCGTGCGTCCATCCATCTCAAGCCTCTTCAGCGGCCGCGTGCTCCTCATCCGCTCCTTCGTCTTCCGGCCAGTCCCAAGCTTCGCCTCGTTGTCACTGCTCCTCACTCCCACATTGGCTGCAACCAAAAATTTGGCGAATTGTCACACATTGTTCTGCAAACTCAGATTAGGAATCACTCCTGCTCCTAGATTACAACTACAGTAATGCATACAATGCTTCTTCTTTCAGAAACTCTGCCTAAATGCCATTAGTGAGATGACAATGAATCGACCGCATCACTGCATATCAACTTGGAGCTTGAGAGCATGCTTACCGTCTAGATGGTCGCGAGGCCAGCCTGCAGCCTGCTGCTCCTGCATGTGCTGGCACACCAAACTCCTCTCCGGATGCAGTGGGCTCTGGTTCAGGAAGCTGTTGCTCGCCTTCCGGTCTGCCCCAGGGGTGGCCTCCAGGTCGCTATCACTCGTCTCCAGATTGTCTGGATGAAAAAAAAAAGTTCAGCTTCATGTCAGATATTGACTGCAGATTAATGGTGAATCATCAATGGATTCCTAATTCCATGGCTTCAAGCAAGGTTTACAGAAATAACAAGTATCCGACAAGACCCTGAAACCAGCACATAACCACAACATGCTATTTTGCTATTGCAGCATAAAAAGAAAGAGCACATTTACAGTTTCTTATCAGACAGTTAGTTTGCTTCTAGACGAATTCGTCAGAAAATGTGTTGGATTTGCAATACATTAACATATCAATACTAAAATTATTAAGGAGTAGTGACGAAGCAATCAAACCATACTTTCAGTTCTGGATGTTTATACACTCTTACTATGAAAGTGCATTGGTTCTGAAACTATCCTATCTGTTAGCTTGGTTCCGATATATAATTTTCAGTCCTAGAAAACTACATATTCCAAACATTTCTATTATTATACTACGCCAATTCAATTCCTTGCAGACAGCAATAGAAACCCGAGAAATTCAGTTTGTTGTTATAAACAACTGCTACTCTGCATCTGCATGTGACATAGTTACTGAATATTTTAACTTCCCTGTTTGATTCATTCACCTCTTCAGTTTTAGTCAGACATTGTGTTTCTTGACAAACTATAGGACACTGTGTTTAAATGCCATTAGTGAGATTAAGTACTAACGACGAGGTGATCACATCATGATATATTTGTTGGCATGTCCACTAGGATCTTGAGTGCTTGAGCATGCTTACCGGCGAGACGGTCACAAGGCCAAACTGCAGCGTGTTGCTCCTGCGTGTGCTGGGACATCTCATAGCTCTCTACCTGCAGTGATCTCTGGCTCAGGAAGCTCTCGCTCGCCTTCAGGTCTGCCTGAAGTGTCGCCTCCGGGTCACTGTCCCTCATCTCAAGATTGGCTGCAATTAAATCATGAGTCCAGTTTCTTGTCAGTTGTTGTACTGCATCGAGAAAGGAGTTAGCGATGAATGAATGGAGTCCCTAGTTCCCTGGTTCCCAGTAAACCTTGCAGAAATGACAAAAAAACTGACAACACCCTGAAACAAGCACATAACCAGTATTGTGCTTCTAGACGAGCATAGTCAGAAAATGCAAATCACTGAAAATGCGTTGGTAGTTCATTGGTATTCCTGCCATTTTTTGTTCTGAAAGAAAATTGCACGAGATTAACTTAAGCGGTTAAGCCAGAGTCCTGTCCAGATTCATTGACGTATCCCATCTCCCATCGGCAGCCCTGATGAACAACTACATATTGGCAGACGACAGACTTGTTCACGAGGCTAATTTGTGCAGGCTAAACAGACACGTGATGAATTCTTCCCAGAATCACTGAACAAGATTTGCGAGTAATCTCCTAGCTATTACTACTACTACTACCGAAATCTCATTTCTGTTTGGTTCAAACGGAAGGTTCAGTTAACCTAGTCAAAATTTCCGTCCAGATTCATTGACCTCGCTCTAAGGTTCTCAGCCATGCATTCCGTCCAGATTCATTGACCTCTAAGGTTGAGCCAGGAGGGGTTCAACTTGAACAATGCTGCTTACCATCGAGACGGTCGTGAGGCCAGACGAAGTAGTCCCAGTCCCACCTCTCGAACTCATACTGGGGCCGCCGGAGCTTCACCAGCGGCTCTCGCACAGCGGCGGCGAACCCGAACCCAGGGCCCCTGAAGAGTGAGTGCATCGGGTCAAACACTTGGAGGAATTCAGACAGGCAAACGATACAACAGTGGGCGGAAATTCAGCGTCATGGGAGGAAACAGGGGAAGGGAGACGAAGACGAATTCAGTGGACATGGAAAGCCAAGAAAGAAGAGTGCCAACCATCGGAACTCCATGGACGGCAAAAAGGAAGAAGGCGGCAGCAAATGAAAGAACCGTCCATGGAGGGGAGAGGGAGAAGAAGCATCAGAGGAATCAAAGAACGATGGATCCGGTTGCTGGTGATGCTTTCTCGTTGTCCTACTACGACCTACCTGGGAATGGGCGATCCACGGTCCGTCTCGATCTCCGCTCTCAACCAGAAGCCACCGTTGCGGTGCTGTCGCCGCGGTGTCCAGCCGTCGTCCATGGCCGCCACCGTCTCCATGGCCGTCGCCCTCGTGCCCCTCCCCCGGCCTCAACCGACTCACTCGCGCTGTGGCGCTCGGTCTGCTGCGCGCGCTGGTGTCGTGTGTGGAAACTGGGAAACGGATCGAGCGAAGCCGGGGAGGGGATTGATTGTTTTTATAGGCAGGGAGGAAGCGGGAAGAAGAAGCAGAGCAGAGGGCAGGGGATCAAGGGAGGGAAAAGTTCGTTAGGAAGAAGCAACCGTTGCGATGAGACTTGGCCGGTG